>CM061531.1:322650410-322870108 GCA_030545055.2 Neoaliturus tenellus
TGTTATTTTTATGGGTAAAACTAAACTCTCACCGCAATTATCTCCCAACCAGTTAGGATTGATTAGTGATATAAATTAGATTCTAAAGTTTTCTTTAAAAAGTGTGTTGTAAAAGGTGGGTCTGTGTATAAAATTATTGACTTCTGGTCTTGTACATGGAAATTAGTGTCAATTGATAGGGCGTAACTGGCATATTTATAAAAGTACAATTAGATTTTGTAAAAAAAACATTCGGTAAATTTTAAAAATGGTGTACGGGTGGTCTGGGACATACAGCCTCTCACTACTTACCTACCACCTATAATTGTATAAAATTAGTCCTTTGTTATATTATATCCTTTGGTATATAAGTAGTTATGTACTGTTGTGTAAAATATTTTTCATCACACTACATCGATATCACCTGTTTTCGACCCTCGTTTCTACCGTCGAAACACCTGTTTTGCCGGCCTAGGCCGGCAAAATTTTCCGGCCTAGGCCTGCAAAATCAGCTGGCCTAGACCTTACATAAAAACATTCACAACACGTTGTATCACAAAAACATGTGACTGCAACAATGAAATGAATTGGTTGCCTAGCAACCGAAAACTCAAGCAGTACATCTCGCTAGGTTAGTTGATGTTATGTTTTGTTTGTTATGAACGAAAAAGTAATGTTTTCACTTGTTTAGAATTTATTGAATTGTGAAGTGTGATGAAAAATATCGTTCGTAACTCGGGCCGAAAGCGTTTTGACAACCCTCGATCGTTTCAAGTTCTCGACTTCGTCTCGAACTTGAAACACGATCTCGGGGCCGGCAAAACGCCACTTTCGGCCCTTGTGACGAAATATACTATTTCCAGAATTCATTAAATCTAAAAAAAATATTGTATGAGTAGTACATGAAAGCTATTAAGGGAACGTAAAGGCTAAATCATTTTTAATCCGAGTGAGTGTTTAGTCATGTTCGAAGAGATGACCAGAGCACAAAACGTGGCATTGAAAAGGCGATTTCATCCCAGACCGAGTCCATTGACAGTGTCGCCAACCTCAATGTTGTTTAGTACTGAAGTTGGCTGCACTGCACTGTCCAAGCCTCAAAACAATGACGGGCTGAAAGGAAATAGGTTTAACCAATATTTAATTAATAATTAAGTTAGTAACTATGTAATTTCATTAAACTATTTCTCTCGTAGAATAAATTGAAAAACTTCCTTCACCAAAAGGTGTTCACGTCTGTTTTATGACTTTGGGTTAACATTTGGATCTAATTATCTTCTAATATTTGGATCAACTCACTAGAGTACAAACATACATCATGAAGGAAAACATAAAAAGAATAGTATAAATCAATAAATAGGTCACTTAGCTGATTTGTGTAAAAGACTAAACAATGCTATCATGAGATATTTTCATTAATTTCTCCACTAATGTGCGCTTTTTAGTGTTTCTATTCATTGGAGTTTACATTAGTATAAAAATAACATTCTGATTGTACTGTGTTTTTACTATGAACTACTGATAACTGGGAATTGTTTATCATAATCTTATCGTATTGGCTTGCGAATTCAATATTCAAGTAAAGTACACGTAAAAGAGACCTTTAATGGGCTCCAAGCAAATAATGGATGACAAAGCTGGAAAAACTTGTAAATAGGAAAGATTTACGGACGGATCTTTTCTCACTTCTTTGACTGCTTTCTACAGTTTGAAGGTCTAAATCCCTACCTTTTGATATGCAATTTCTATTGTTCTCATGATCCAGATGTTTTTTTATCTTCTTAGATTTTTTACTGTATAAGGAAAATCTCTGGTCTTTTTTTCTCATTCCTTTTTTCTTTTAAGGTAAAGTATTTGGCACCCATAAGAATAAAAAACAACAGATATAATAATAATAATAAAATGCCAATATTCAAATTTATAGACCTGATCCAAAAGTGTTATCTAACACACTACCGATGGTAATATGGACATCACCAGGGCAGAACGTCACCATAGCCCGTTCATTTCCCGTGGGATCGTCGGTCGGTCGGTTGCATCTGATTGGACATGATATCCAAGCGCATTTTCATTTATCTTTTGTGAAACTATATTTTTGTGTTATAAAGAGAAAATATAACATCCATGTATGTGTTAAAGTAAATTTAATTAAATAATCCTTTAAACAATATACTTCTAATGTACTGTTTATATTGTTTGGTGTTTTGATAGAGCAACCAACTTCTATAGTATGTACAATGCAATTTTGAGTATGCGAACTGTGTAGTAACGTTTTTTCGTAAAGAGACCTAAGTGAATGGGAAAAGAGAGGAAGTTTTAATAGCGGAAAAGTTTAATGAAAAAGTTTCCTTATTCGATTCATCGCTTTCCAATGACTAGGTAAATCGTGACGTTGAAATCAACATGAGTCTCAGAATATATTTTGGATGCAGCATTCAATATTAGGCCTATATAATACTATAATTAAAAATGTAATTAGAAATAATTGAATTACAGGTTTGTTACCACCAATAATTATATTACAAGTAACATCATCATAATAAGTAAATCTATGACACTTATGTAATAAGTAGATCTAAAACAATTGTATGACTATTAAACCATTTATAATCCAAATACATTATTCAAACCCGTTGCTTAATGAGATCTTAAACGTTTAGGTTTCACATTTAAATTCAATTTATGGACCAAAGAGAGCTCGGACTGTGACAAAAGTAGTGTTTTAATATGAACTAAGCAATTATATCAGCTGATTGTTCCATCTACAATTGTTAAACAGTAAGGTAAAAACACCTTTGGATAGTTCGTCTGAGACTTCTACTGGTCCGACTTACATGGTAGTTGTACAAAAACAAACGTTTTTGGTCCTATATTAGAAGGTGTTACTTGTATTCTGATACCTTAATAATTAGGGTACATTGATCAAAAATGAAAAAAAAAACTTTTACTATGAAAATTTATCATGGGGAAAAAGTTTACTTTTTCAATCTTATATATATAGAGATGTAAGATTTAAGATGGAAATGTAAGATGTAAGATGGATTGGAAAATGTAAGTTGGACTGATTTACATGTAGTTTGCACCAAATGAAAGATATACTTTTCTATATTCGCAGGTTTTATTTACTTCAGCGTCAGATTACATGCTTATATTTAAAAATCTAAATTTCTAAATCTTAATTATGTAAAGCAGCTGACTAATTCGAAAGAAATAGCAATTTTAAAAAGTACATTTTATACATGTTTCATACTATCCGCCTAGCGCTCCACTTACCACGACTGGAGCTGTATCCGATCCGTCGAGTATCGACGGGCAACGACTCGTTAAGATTTATGTTTTGGTCAAGGAGTATATTCTTATATTGGAGTGATAACCTTTTATTTTTTATGGCGTTAAAGAGTGCCGGTGATTTTGTTAGGTTGGTTATACTAAAGTACCGTTTAGTCGTTCCTAGAGGATAGACAGGTTTTTCTAATCTTCTCGGTGATTGATGAAAGTACAAATAAATTTTCATAGTTCGTTAACTTACACAATAAAATAATTTTATTTGATTTGACACCTTGCACCTTTTGACATTATAGTCTACCAACTGAAATCATTGTATAGTTGTTAATTTTTATTGATTTATTAATAGCTTATATATTATTTGAATCCATAAAAATTATAATAACTTATTTAGGCCATGGATTTACCTTCTGACATTTTATTTGTTGCAACTTCTATGAAATCTAAGATAACAAATTGACACTTTCTGCAGTAAAAAGTGGACTCTAGTTCTTTGTTCTGTTTTATATGTACCTTAGTTTAAGCTGCATTCGATATTTTATAGTGACGGATAAAAATAAAAGGTTTCATTCTTAATTCGTTTGACTCCTTTTGGTCACTCGTCCATTTCGCCCAGTTCAATTTGCTACTTCAGTGCAACCAACATAGGGAAATCAGTACCATGCTAGGTAGGTTAGCATTGTGCGTTGTCTATAGTAGGCCCTATTAGAATATAACCTCCTTCGTTTTGGTGGCTTTATGAGTCTAACCTCAAAATAGTAAAATAGTGTTATCATATGAGAGTGAGAATGATGATTTTTTCAAGCAACCTCCGTGTGGCTATGTTTTGGATGGATGGCAGCCCATAATGTATAATTTTTACGTTTAATACTGTAATAAAAAAAGTTAATAATAATTGACAAAGTAGTAATTGCCTCGATTGCATTCTGCCTTTGCGACAATCGCGAGATATTTAGAACACTTGCGTCGGTCATGTTCTAACTTACATCTCACTCGTGGCCTATAGGTCTTCATAATACAATCGTTGCACAAATTACTAATTAGAATAATTCTTTACTACAATATTTTATACATACCTTTAAAACTAAACAAAATACACGCATAAAACATTTCAACTGATACATAATGCTTATAAACATGCAAACTTATCATTTGTTGTGTGATTAATTTTATATTTAATTAATTAATTTGTTGAGTATAATTCCTTCTGTTATTAATTTTGTGTTTAATTGATTAATGTTAAAACTTAAAATATGAGAGGTAGAAGTAACATCGCATTTTGTTGGAGAAATGAATTCGCCCTAGTTTCCGGTAAGAGGGAAAATCCGTCAGCTGTCAATTAGAAGTGATTCATAATATTACTGACGCCCTGTGTGCTGAATTGGCTTAACAACTTCTTATTTAGCAAAGGAAACTTTTACTTCACTTAAAAATTATTTAGTTTATAATTAATAATGCCAAGTGTAAACCAAATTGTCTTATAGGTATCTTTTATGTTGATTTCGTCCATTCATAATAAGCAATAACAATTTTCTCGTTGCCCTGATAGATAAAAATATAGTAGAAAATAAAAGTAAGAAATTTTCAGTTTGAAAATAATTTAAATAAGACCTACACCGCCTCATGACTCTTATTATTTATTGAATTTTTGTTGTATTAGGTGTTAATCGCTAAAAAAGAGAGATAGCAACCATATTTGGTATAAATCTTATAAAAAATCTTATGAAAAAATGATCTGTAAACTGAACTGATCTTATAAAAAATTAAATGAACTTTTAATTTCTTCATGATTTGAATTTTTCCCGTCGTAATTTAGTTTTGGTTATAAAAAGTATCCCTCAAGCTATAGTAATATGATTTTTTTTAATGACAAGCTTTGCGTATTCCTACTCTTCAAATATTTGAGTTAATGCTCTTACTAGCCAAAAATTTATAAAACTTATTCTATCAGAAAAATTATAATGTATGTACATACCGATGCTAGTGAGTGATTAAGAACATTTTATAGAAATAATTATCATAAGTATGCAAATAAAGATAAACTCATAAGAATAATAAAAACATTTTACATTTTAATTTGTTTATAAACTTTGCACTATAACTTAACAAATATTTTGGCATTGAGTTTCTACCAACGTTCAGTTATGAGCTAGCGACAATGTAACGAACATCTTAGTCACATCATTGTTGCAGTCAATCAAAGAGACATTAGAGCTAAAGTTAGTTTCTAGTGATCTTACAAAGTTTATCAATTATTGGAAGAGCTTAAAATAGATCGGTAGAAGCGATGTCTACCATTGCAAGTTGGAAAGAGAGATTGCTCTTTCCTACATTTTATAGGTTGTAACACTTTATATGTCCTTCTACTGAACCTTTATATAAGTTACTAATCAATCGAAATAAATATTGTGATTTATTGACTTTTCTCTTTTCAGGAGGGAATCTCACGCTCTAATGTACATTGAGCAAATAAATTAAAGAAAGGATTGCCTTTAAATTGGAATATTCAATGAAACCAAAGATTTAAATAGAAGTCAATAGAGCAATAAATAATATTTTAAAATTATTTCATAAACGTGGCTAAACCAATATATAACGACATATATCACACAAAATACCTTATTAGTTATTTTTTATTAGTTTTTTTTTCCTTTCCTTACAGGTAAAAGGAACTATACATACGGTAAAAATATATACAAAGTGAGTTTTATGTCCATTCCCCCCTTTTGTTTTACATACTGTATAAATTAGAAGGTTTCAACTCTGCACATCTATGTTAGACCTAAATATCTTGTTCTTCATGGTTTAATTGACTTTCCACCTCCAATGGGGGACGGTCCTCGAGGAGTAAACTGAGATTCTTAAATGTAAGCATTGTTTGATATGTACATTAAATTTAAGGTCTTTGAAAATATGGAACAATGCCGCAAACCCGACCTAAAAGACATGACCGTGTCAAAAATGGTAGGCGATCAAACTTTGCATTAAAATCATATTGCCCAAAACACAAAATGCAATAACTCGACCTTTGAGACCTTTTGAGGTCGAGTTTGTGGCAAATTGCTCATAATGCAAAACCCTTTAAAATAATGTATCATATTCCTAAGGCTAATGCAGTTTCCCTGATGACTTCCTCTAGGGACATCTCTAAGGGAAGTCTTGGGAAAAAACTCACGGGCTTACGTCATGTAACTCATAATTTTAAAGGGCTTTACATTTTAAGCAATTTGCCACAAACCTGACCTTAAAAGGTCTAGTGGATCGGGATTTATTACATTTTGTGTTTTCAACAATATGATTTTAATGCAAAGTTTGGTCACCAGTCATTTTTTACAAGGTCATCTATCCTAAGTCGGGTTTGTGGCATTGTTCTCTATTTCTAAAGACCTTTAATTTGATGTACATAGCAACCTATTCTTACATTAAACAATCTCGGTTTACTCCTCGTGGACCGTCCCCCATTGGAGGTGGAGAGTCAATGAACCCATAAAAAACAAGATACTTAGGTCTAACTAACATAGATGTGAGGAGTTTAAACCTTCTAACATATATCGCATGTAAAATAAATCACACAGAACTATAGTTTAAAAAACTCATAAGATTTCATTCAGAGAACAAAGGATATAAATATTCATATGCACCAAACAATGGCCTCTTTTGACGTGGTTAACTTGTACACCAACGTTCCAATAGACGAAGCATTGCAAATTGTACAAGAAAATTTAGCAAACAATTCGACCCTACTACCAGAAGCCATTAATGAGTTAATGAACCTACTCACTGAAACGTTGAAGCAAAATTATTTTATCTTTGATGGAAAAATATATACTCAACCAGACGGATTAGCTATGGGATCGCCCTGATCAGGGATTTTATCTGACATATACCTTAATCACATAGAAAATAAGTTTATATTCTCTGAAGCCAACAAACATAGAAATAAAATAGCCCTATATAACAGATATGTGGATGACACCATCGTATTATTTAATGGCAATGCCCGTCAACTCAGTTTATTGCTCAATTACCTCAATAGTCTCACACCCAAACTCAAATTCACATTGGACATAGAAAAAGACAATAAAATAAATTTCCTGGACATGACAATAGAAAAGAGAGATGGTAAACTTGATTTCAGTATTTATCGGAAGCCCACAACAACCAGCCAAACAATCCACGCCTCATCATATCACCCCATATCTCACAAACATGCAGCATACAATAGCCTAGTTTACAGAATGCTTAATTTCCCCCTGTCACCTGAGAACCGCATCATTGAAACAAATGTTATAAAACAAATAGCGATGTCCAATGGCTACAACCCAGGTTTGATTGATAAACTGATATCTAAACATAATAATAAACCTATGAACTCTGACACTGATGAAACCGTTCCAACACAAAGAAAATTTGTCTGTATAGAGTTTAGTCATTTGACCCAGAATCTCATTAATAAAAGCTTGAAAAAGCACGACATATCTTTAGCTCTTAGGACAACCAACCGAATAAAAAATAGTTTATCTCAGAAACCTCAAGATAAAAATAGTTTTGACAAGTCTGGCGTTTACAAAATTAATTGTGCTGACTGTTCCGATTTTTATATAGGACAAACAGGTCGCTCATTCGCTCTTCGCTACAAAGAACACCGCCCCGACCCTAGAGCTGACAAACAAAAATCTAAATTCGCACAACACCTTGTTGACAAAAACCATAACATGCATGATATCAACAAAGGATTGGAAATATTGCATATTTGTGGAAAAGGAAGCAGGCTGGATTCCATCGAACAATACGAAATTTATAGCAGCTACAAAAATAACGACCAAAAAGACTTCATTCTGAATGAACAGTTGAATTTTAAATCTCACTCCATATTTAACGTCATACTCTCGCACAACTATCAAAGGCAAGTCGACCGTTGTCCAGCTGATAACCGAAGAGGGGTGGGAGGGGTTACATGAAAACTCCAGTCTGCTCTCTATCCCAGTCGTGGTGCGATGTGCGTGTGTGGTAGGCCTACCGTTAATGTTAACTGTCTCGTGTTTGTAGTATTTATTCATTGTGTATGTGTCATGTTCGTCAATTTTAATAATTTAACGACTCCTTCTGGATGAAACATTTTTGTTTTTAAACACCTGAAGATGCCGTTTTAACGGCGAAACATGTCGTGTTGACGATAGAATTGGACTGTTAGACGAGGTACGTTACCTATAATAAGTCTAAAATAAATAGGGGGAAGGGACTTACAACACACCATGTGTGAATAGGTTGTATTTTCAGCTGTTACGCAGATGATCCCGAAGCCATAGGAACTCGCTGGCTAGCTCAGTATCGCAACTGTACCGTGCAAACGTTTCCCTGTGTCCAGTGTAGTTTGTGACTCCAATTAATTGGTTATTATTCAGTTACAGATCTCAATTTGGTTAGTAGTTTTGTTAAGTTTATAGCGAAAAGTCAAATATTCAGTTGTAAATTTTGGAAACAGTAAGCAAGTGAAGTGTGAAAAGGTTGAAAATACGTCTCTTGGCTCTTTGTTGACATAAGAATATGAACCAGTTCTATTATGAGTGGTAATCATATAGACGACATGCTTCTAGGAAACGTTAAGGTAAGCGTTTAATGTATCAACAAAGATTCTTTATCAGAAAACATATTACGTTTTGTTTTGAATCCTACTTTAATGGGGATCTTTTCAGAGGTTTTTCTAACATCTTGATTATAAAAGCCAACACATATGGATTGCATTCTCCGTTTTCTTTATTCCTGTTAGTCTTTTTTTTGCTCAACTTGTCTTATTTTTCATGTTGATAATAATAAGAAAATAAAAAAATGCACTTCTACAAAGAATGGATGTAAAGTAAGCACAATCCTTTTCGTCTACACACCATTTCGATAGTGGTAATGGTAGTAGATAAGTTTTTTATACATATGAATAAGGGAAGAAAATAATCGAATTCATTGTACCAAGAATAGGTATAACAGAAACATAATTAATAACCTGATAAATAAGATAAGAAGAACAATGTCAACAGAACACAAAACAAGACAAAAGAAAATCTATATGCATGCCAAATTGCTTGGCTTTTAATAAAGTCTTAAGTAAATCTTTTTAAAAGACCTTTTTAAAAACAGGGTTCAAAACAAGACAAAACAATTTTTACCTAATAAATAAATTCCCCATAGAGTTCATTAACAATTGCTTTTAATAAAGCTATACCTTTAAAAAGACACCGTTTGAAATAATAATCAAAACAAAACATGAGAATCGTAGTAGACTTTTCAGTAGACTCAAACTCCCTTACTATATTACTATAAATAAGACGCCAAGTCATGTCAAGGGAAATCCATTGCAGATGCAAGTGCCTGCCGCCAGCACAGTGATGCATGGCAACACCGTAGCACATGTTTTAAATATGTCTGCCTCAGGCGCTCGCCAGAGACCGGTAGTGAAGACAGATTTTCTTCGAACAAAATTTTATACTTTAACATCATAATCAATTTAATTATGAAAATTTAAACAGATTTCAAATAATTATTAGTTTTATAAAACGAAAAATTTGAAATTTTCGTTATTAAAAGAACATTGTTATAATAATAATAATAATAATAATAATAAGTTTTATGTTACGTATAACATTGTTTTTTAATTGAGTGAATTTTGATGGTGTAGTTATATTGATAAATAGGTTTATGAAAACAGTTTGTCATTTTGGTGCTTTAATGAACAATATGAGTTAACGTACTTAAACTAGTCATGTTTTTGCAATTTAATGTATCGTAATCGTATGCGATTTTAGATTACTTAAATCTAAATTATACGATTTACATAATTTAGGCCTAATATAATATAATACAAATTTAGACAGTAAAAATTAATATAATACATAATATGAATTGTATGATTTCACAATTGTGGAAAATCGCTCTTCTAAACCGATTCTATTCAACTTTTCAGTAATAGAAAGGTAAAACAAAATTTTGAGTTTGATCATCATTGGCCTAAGTAGTAATTAAAGAATCTTAATACGTTTTCCTAAATTTAAAGATTTTTCACTATGATTTTAGTAAAGTCATATAATTTAATAAAACCAAACAAAAACCATATTTTGCTTATTCATGCTAATCATTGATTCCCTATTCAAACAAAGTATTTGCTTAGTAAAAGAATAAAAGCCCCCATTTATTCCTTATTCATGCTAATCATTGATTCCCTAGGCAAACAAACTATTTGCTTACTGAAAAATTTTAAAAGAAGAAAAGCCAAAGCAACGTAACCGGAGAAACAAGTAAATAAAGACCGATTGTATTTGTTTTCTCGCATTACTGGGAGACCCAGGCAATCAAACCTTCACCAGTGGATGGATTGATTCCGCGCAAATATATGTTTTTACTCTCATTAATGTATAAAATTACATATGTAATTTGTTTTTTTTTTTTTGTTTTTTTTTAGTATGTATATTTGTAGCTTTTTTGCTAGTGGCATGTGAATTTTCATATTTAAGTATAACGATTATAAGAACACAAAATTTTACACCCTTTACACCTTTTACAAATTTTACACTTTACCAACCCTCAAAATATATATTTATTAGATTAATAAATCAAAATCTTTAAGACGTATAACGAAAGCCATAATGTCTGTATTTACAATTAATTGTTTCCGTGAACTATTTATTAACCTTTTAAGACCTGCGACTAAATAAACCATACTGCTTGTTTATTAATTTCCCTTTAATAAGCTTTTATCTTTTTTCCTACAGCTTAGCTTGTACATCCCTCTAAAGAAAATTTCCATTTCTTCTTCTATTACAGTAACGATAGTTATGAACTGAAATAAAAATCTTGTAGTGCCTATCTATGTCGAACGATCTATATCAATAACGTTACGTTATCCATTGTAATAAACAAACTTGATATATATTTTAACAGTTAATGTTGTGATACATCAACATAATATTATCAATGAACAATAAAGAAGACGACGAAGATAAAAGATACGTATAAGGCTTTGTTTTATTCATACTTGCTTAATAAGTGCCTGCAAATATCGTAAAGTCTTTAAGATTTATTTTATGTTTATCATGCTCTTGAATATCTACTGTTGTACCTCATCATAGAAATTATTTCTTATAGTTTTTGTTTTGTTTCAGGTAAGTTGGAGAAATCTTTACTGATAAGCATGAGTTAAGGATGTGAATTGAAGGTAGGTTACGAATGCATTGCATATTAGCATTATTATTAATTTATTCTTTAAGTTGAAACATTTTATTATTTTTAAGAAGCAAAACCTAAGCCTATGGCTATATCAAATGTTTTCTTGTTTTGTTAAAGCATTATTGTCACATCCCAATAAAAAATCAAAGTTGAAAATAAATAAATCTTTTTCGGTTTTATAATAGAATTTTCTTCGTTCAATGAATAGTGTAGATTTTACTTCTTAGGTCCTGTTTTACTCTTAATTTTTTACACAATTTGTATTTGCAATCTGTATAGTTAGAAAATAGTAAGAAAATTCAAGGTAACTATAATAATACCAGTAAGAATTTTAACAGAAACAAAACTAACTTAAAATAAAAATAAAAAAATAAAAAAAATAGTTTTATTTTTATTTGCTTAATTACAAAAAAAGTATTTACTCAGTTGTCGCAAATACTAATTTAAATAATGACTTATGCACATTTTTACATATTCTCATTTTATTATCTTGAATTTAGAATAAGCAGGTGTTATTGTTGCAGCAGGGATAAATTTGTTTGTGAATAACTTTGTTCAGATCGCATTTTTAGGTAAAATATATTGAGCGGTGACCCCTAAACAGGCTATGCCTTAGGGGCCCTAAATTTAATTCTCCATTTTGTATATAACTCTTTAGAACTAAGATTGTTGTTTAGTTAATTATAGTTTATGTTGAGTAAAGTTAAATTGTGGAGAGTTAATTTGATTTCTGTTGATTATGAGATATCCTTTATTGTACTAATGATTGCTGTATATATATTTTTTGGAGAAATAAATCATTATTCTATTCTATTCTATAAATAATATGAATACTATCGTTAGAGGTCAAGTCCAGGAACTTGTGGTGTTTCAGTCTGTAGATGTTATTACTGTTGTTCATTAGGGTGAGGGCAAGGTTGTTTGCGTGACGGTCCAGTTTGTATAGGGATTTTTCACTTAAACGTTAGATTCTGCCATAACAAAAGGGCTGGATGGAGGCCTATCAGTATTAAAAGTGGCATTGCTGACAAACCGAATCCCTAAAAATCCGTAGAGCAATTGATAAAAATCCGTAGGGTTGATTGAAAACGTTGCAGTTTTAATATAGGATTGACCTAAGTAACCCATAATTTATTTCCAAATAGGGTTTTGTACAGTATAATTTTGTTTTGTGTTGATAACTTAAATTATTTTAAGAAGCTAGGACAGTTTTTTTTTTTTTTTTTTTTTTTTTTACAATCTTGGTTTATATTTCGCCGTTTGTTATATAGAAATAATATATATTCTTTTTGTAGCAGCCTCAATTATTTTTAGTTTTTTACTTCTCTTAAAACAGAATAGTAACAAAAAGATATGATATGATATGATATGTATATAAATGTAGCGCACCAAAGACTCTCTTTCAGCCACATACCTCAGCAATTTGAAAATGAGATTCTCAATTAAATTAGACTTCACAGTAAACGGCTGTCTTTATACTTTGAAGAAAACAATAAGGGATGATTAAAGTTGATTGTTTATCTAATATTTATTTAAGTTTTATTTCTCGTTATGCGTGGGTCCAACGAAATAAAATCGAAGACAATTTTTCACTGACCTGGCTGTACGTGACATATCCATGGAGCTCTGCTATTGAAACAGATTTATTTACTGTTGGTAAACTGCCGATGTTGTTGGTAAAACATTAAAAATATTTTTACTCTTTGTATTTTATGAAAATATACTTTGTCAAATTTTACGCAATTATATGTAAAATTCACTATTAAGCTTAACATTTACCTATTGCAATCTACGTTTTATATATACCAAATTTAATTCAGGATACTTTTCAGTCCATTTTATTGAAATAATAATTATTAAAATTTGTTAGAAAGAAAAGATGAGTTATAACTTATATTAATATACATTTAAATACATTGTTTAGTTTTAAAACGTGTATTTTTATAATCTTTAAATACAAATACCCCCGTCGCAGCAGACCTGCGTACTCAGCGAATTTCCAAATTAGTAATATTAATTTTGACCACATAAAACTGTAAACCAAATAAAATCACATGCTCATAAATAGGGAAATAAATGTCTATTCTCCTTATGATAAATATAGGGAGAGTATGCAGGTATGCTGCCATGGGGACACTAAAAGTAGGTTTTTATCATAAAAAATTTATTTCAACCTCATGAAGCCATTTACTAAGTTTTATCAATATCTGTCCATTGCTAAGAAGTTTGCCTATTCTCCATATGATTAACATGGGAAAAGAGTATGCAGGTTTGCTGCCATGATAAGCACAAAAACCAAGATTTTTTACCATAAATGGATGAATCTCAACCAAGTGAAGCTCAATTCCAAGTTTCATCGAAAAATATTGGTTAATAAGTGAAATATTAACACATCCCAATTCTCCATAAGATTAACATTGGAGCCCCAAAATATAATGTACTGTCTTTAGACTTTGTAATATCTCGGTAACCAATGGAGATAGAGCAAAGCTTCAAAATACTAAATTGTGTGTTTTTTTGAGCTAAATCCAATGGTCAAAATAAAAATTTTAAATTTTTAAAATTTACATATGAAAAATGCAAAAAACCCATTTTTGGGGTACAAAACCCCCCAAAACTACCCCTGCCGGTAGGTCGATATGTCTGGTTTACGAACTCATCCGAATAAACGTAGGATTACACATCTCTACCAAATTTGGTCTCGATCGGACCATTTTTACGAGAGTTATCGTGTCTAGGGACACATACATATATACATTACAGAACACATGCATATGATTCTGCTTGCATGTGTTCAGTATTAACACATGCATACTGTTTTCAATCTGTTTTAGAATTTTATCACATTGTATCACTCTCATATATACATATATATATATATATATATATATATATATATAATTTTTAATGACTATTATTTTTGGTCTCTGGGCACCTAAAAACGAAAAAGTAACATGGTCCCGGGCTTAGGTCTTACCATGAGACCTACGGTAATAGCTTATTCCCTATGGGAAATTCGCTAAAACCTTCTATAGTTAGGTTTTTATGTTTTTTTTATGTTGTTTCTGAAGATTTTGTACTATAACAAGTATTAGTAATTTGAATCACTATGCTAAACTTAGTCGAACTGAACTGTATATGAAGGCTACGCTGGCGCTATAAGGTATAAAGTAAGAAAACAATGACTACATTTTGTTACTGATAGCCTAGATTAAAAATAATGATAGTAAATCTATTAAAGACAGTGGTGGTTAAAGGTGGCCAGGGTTAAGGCACTAGATGGTGGAAGTCCGTCTTGAAACCCTTCTAGTAAGAGTCACTTTTAACTCCATTCTCATTTTTATGCAAAGAAACAAGTTTGCATAGAACAAATTAAAACAGTAAATATGAAAAATTCATTTCTTTTAACTGTGAAATTTTATTGAGTAAACATAATTAGGACCATGACATCCTTTTTAATTATTAATCTAGATAGTGTTCAATGTGAGGTTTTCTGGATGAAATTCCCTTCATTTTAATAAAATTTACAATCAGCGAATTAATCAAATAATGAAATAAACAATTCTAAATCTGTTTAAAGAACTTTCTTACGCTAGTTAAATATGCTAAGCCTGGGGTTCAGTAAAACCTTTTTGTATTGTGACAGTATGTAGATCTGTCAACAATTTGATATCAATCGACGGGCCAGGGTCCAGCCACCAACTGTCAATCATTGTTGATGAATGACTTGATTGACAACGTAACGAGGTGGGAACCACCAATTTTGAAAATACTATCACTCTCATAAGTTATTTGATTTTTTAAAACCATTTTTGATGGTTAGTAAAATAAAAACAGTGCATTAATCATGTTGAATGCAGATCACGTTTTAGTAGGTTGTTGAAATACGAACAAAATGTTAGTGATATGTTAACCGTTAAATTAATCATGTAAAACTTATTAGTTTATTTACCATACGTTATGAATGACTTTAATGTAATTTATTTTTAAACAGTAAAATACTTCGTTCTGAACAAGCTATTTTTGTTAGGAAAATGAAAATAAATTTTAAAATAATGTCTTCCGATTTCTTATAGTTTCGTTTTCAAGTAAAACACCATCAGACCATAACTAATATAATAAGTAGTTTACACTTTAATTCTGCTAAATATTTATTAGCCTTTACATTTTTAGTAGTTTTATTACATTTTTGAAAATGCTAAATAATTGCATTTAAATGTCCTAACAATGCCTTTGAAATGTATTTTAATTGCATTTAGCCAAATGCATTTTACGAAAGGTATTTTTTAGCGTATTTGTGTTATGAAAAATGCTATCAATTTCTTTTGATATGGGAAGGTATTAAATAAACATAAAATATACAATTTAAAAAAGAAGCTGAGCATATAACAAATTATCTATAACGGTTTTAGTTATACTGGTATATAATTTCAGTGCTGGATAACTGTTAAGTGTACATTGTATAAAACTATAACTTATCCAAAGTGCATTAGTTTAAGCTTGGTTGGTTAAAAGTAAACATAAAATGTCCAATTGCATACAATGATCAACTAAGCGTATGTTACAGCGGCGGTGCAGGCCATAAGGCGGGGAAAGAACCCGTTACCGTTATAGGCAGGTGGACGACCGCCAAACCGCCTATAAAAGCTGCTACCACTTTTAACTACGTCATTTCCTCTGTCAGTCATCCCCCCACCCCCTATCACATTGTATCACTCACAGTTTAGTTTTTAACCAAATGGATAAAAAGCAACGGAACTTCTGGCTTTTGAAAAACATGCATGCATGGGTAATGCCTTAGATATGTGTCATACACCTAAAAATATATTATATCTTTTAAGGGAACAGCATAATCCCAAAGGTCTAATAGTAAATAAAATTTCAGTTGAAGAATTGTTATTTGGGTTATAGATACTCAAAGTGTTAATTTTGAAGGATGTCTATAAAATTTTTAAAACAGTATACTTTAACCATTTAAGAATTTTAACCTTTTAGTACCATGGGGACCGAGATTATGCTCGGTAAAATTAAGCATCACTTTAATTTTCAGACAAAGCTCGTTTGCTCCGTTCACTCGCCCTCCCCCTCCCCCCTACGAGGTCGTCCGCTTCACTCTCTTCCTAGTCCAAATTGTGCTAAACTTTGTTATAAATTTGTTGAACCACAAGTTAGAAATGTAATACATTGGGGTTTTCCAAAGTTATCAACAGATTTTTGTTAAATTTTAGTAGCTGTTAAAAATCTCGGTAAGGATAGCATGGGAACTTTGAAGAGCTCTAGGACAAAAACCGGGGTTATCCCAGCCATGGGACCAATTCCAATCGATTCCTGGTGGCCAAAACCCCATTATTCGTAAAAAATTGAAATAATAATAATAATAAATCCTTCGAGAGAAAAAAGTTTTCCCGTGCAAACAGTGCTTGTTTTAGAGTATAACTTTCAATTGTATACAACAAAATAAATGCTGTACTAACTACAAACCATTTGGTACAAATAAAGAGAGAAATAAAAGTAATAAACTTTATAAGAATTTCCATTGAAATCGGCCAACTTATTAAGTACGAACATTATTATAAGATTTGATACAAGTTGTATATTAAGTGATTAAGTTAGTTAGTTATAAGTTTATATAAAAAATCTAAATTACGAAGTTTCTCTCAGCCTAAGGGTTGTTAAAACTCAACCCCAGGTGAACGTACGGATAAGGAGCTTTTAAGAATGGTCCCTCCTTAACCACGACTATGAGGGTGGATCCTGAAAATCTTTATCTTCACTCTTAAAATATATCAAGTTAAAGTGAGTCGTTTAAGTTAATATGAAAATAATAATTATCAACTATGAAATTATTTTCTATTACTTTTTACAGGCATTTAGTGTGTGTAATATTTTTTTATTATTTACTCTAAGGTTTAAAAGTGCCATTTCGATATGCCAACAACTATTGGTGGTCAGAAAAATGTTCAATTTTCCTCAACCTGAGGTTAAAACTTCAAGGCAATATCCCACTAAAAACCAATATCCTCATACTTCCCTTATTGATACGTTCATAAGATCTGTGGGGTTCAACGAGACATGCCAGTATACGTGCGATAAATTAAGTTAAAAGAAGATCATTGGTTAGTATAATATTTATTTTTTGAGCGATAAAAGGGCTTACATAAATTAAAATAAAACTAAATTAATATTTTTTAATTATTTATATTAAAAGATATTTTTATTCAATACAGTTTTATAAACTTTTTATTATATTAAATATAAATACAGTTAATATAACACCCCCCTCTTTCCTTAAAATTATATAATAAAAAATAAACAAGTGATTCCCTTAAATAGTTTTAATCGATATTGCTTCTACAAAACGCCTCCACAACAATTGATTAGGTTGGCAACTTTGCATATTTAAGTGAAGAGTGCGGTGTAGTGGCCAGCCTGATTAACAGGCAGACAGTAGCTCATTCTGGTGTCTAGACTTGATACTAACCACGTGCGCGGAGACAGACAAGTGTCCAATCAGTTTTTTGTGTCAGTCGCTCGATGTGTCGTGTCTTGATGAAAATTTGTGGATATACAAGTGTGATTTATCTATAGAATATTTATTCCAGTATTATAAAAAGGCCTTCGTATTTCTTCATAAAAAAATATTTTAAAATAGAAATTTATTTTTATGGAAATTATTTTACAGTATGTGTGGTTACTTAATTAGTAATGATAAAAATGATATTGATACCTTGTATTTAGTTCTAATCAATTTTAATAATAATTGATAATTTTAATATTATGTATAAATATAAATAAATTAAGAACTGACAGTAACGAGGGTTATAAAAATATTTATTTTTAAATCAATCTTTGAAAGATGGTATATTAAATATCACAAAATGGTTGTATTAAGTGAAAACTGATAGATAGTGGTCTTTCAACGGGTTCTACAGAAATAAGTCCTTTCCGCAATCCCACATTTTTATTCAGTGATACACCAGTGAAAATGTGTGATGCCAAAATCGAGTCTCCCCCCACCACTCGCAAGTCCCCTTCCCCCTCTATCGTCCCAGTGGCCCAGCCTCAGCCTGAGAGCGAAATGGATGCTCTACTTCTGGGCAGACTTGGGGTAAGTGGGGGTGGAAAATGTTTAATGTTTACTGCTAACTATTAAAAAAAATTGTGATGTGAACAAACATGTACGTGTTAGATTTATGCTATTACTTAAACATGTTCCTTTTAGCCAATAACGTTTTATTAGGTTTAAAATTAATATTAGACTCCATTTATTGTTTCAATGTTAAATGCCATCCGATAAATAAGTGTGGTTAACATTGATGACCAGTAATGAAATTGTGAATAAAATAAATTTCCAAGACAAACATTTCTTTTGTCGTAGGCTGTTGAATTTTATTCGACTGCTCATTTTTATAAACAACAATAATTATATGAGTATAAATATTGTATAAGTGAGTAGTTGTCTGCATTAATTGAAAAGATGAATGAAATCTTCTAGCAATAGATTAAAATTTAAGTTAAGGAAATTGACCAGCTGGAACAGTCAACATATCGGCCAAAAGTATTTAAAAATGTGTTCTGTATCGCATTTTTTTATTGTTGCATAGTAATTTTTGTAATCATATTTTTTATTTTAAATAATAAGATGCTGACTCTCTTGCGCATCTGATTTATTACTAAGTATGAAGAAGGATATGAGTTGTAGATAAATATTGAGCACAATAAGTTCAGCAGCTTTATCTATTCTTTTTTCATTAATTATATTTATTGTCATTCTGCAATTGCACCGTAAATGTTACAATTTACTTTTTTAAAAATATAAAACTAAAGTAAGAAATACCGTATCAAAATGTTTGTCTTGATCAGTTAAAAAGCTCAATGTACAAAAAGGCCAGCTGTTTGATAAACAAGCTTTCAGTACCACAAACTCATTATTTCATGGCCGGATGATGGGACGAGAATACATTGATAATGAGTTATCTACTTTAGGATTGGGGGCATACTTAGCCTACATCAAATAATTCCATATAGCAGCCATCTACTAATTGATAATATATTTACGTTGTTTTTTTGTTGTCGAAACATGATTTGACATAAAACATTTTTATAAAAGGCGATGGTGAAATTAATATAATTTATTGCCAAACTGCCTCAATATACAACTCATATATATATATATATATTTTACTATATATGATTAATTAAATTGTTGAACGTCTTGAAAGCTTAAATGTATTCCCACATGTTAACACTGCTCATATATACGGTTTTTTCTTACTATTTTTAAATTAATTTGAACTGCTTTGTATTACTTCGAATAAACCTACTCATTACTATCGCTATATAATATATAAATATATAGCGCTGTTTATATATAAATACAAATATATATAAACAACAGTTGAAGATATGTAACAAGTAAGTTGAACATAAAATGTAATAAGATAAAGCGATGTATCAATCAACCAAAAAAAAAAAAAAAACTTTACAAAATAATAATATGCCTACTTTCTTCATGACTCGTGACAAGGGTATATCAAGAGTTGTAGATAAAATATTGAACACAATAAGTTCAGCAGCTTTCTCTATTCTTTTTTCATTAAGGTGAAATCCACTATTCCACTAATTATATTTCCACTAATTCCACTAACAAATGTAAAATTATATAAAAAAAATAAGTTCAACAGAAACCACTATATTTTTATTCAAGTTTTTTTTTTATTAAAACCTACCAATAAACCATATAAGTTAAAAATTTTTAAGTCTGAGTAAGTTTTACAATTTTTATACCGTAAACTTTCAAATTATCTTTACTCCTTGCATATTACTGAATTTCAACGATTATTGTACTCTGTACATTTTTTGGGATTACAATGTTCGTAGTGTAAAACATGAGGAATTGCAGTATTCGCTCTGATCATTTTGTGCTCATAGTACATGGTAATATTATTGTTGAAGTCGCTCCCAATTGATTTCGTTAAAGTTGTGTGTCTACATAGCATGACGTTTTCTTATTGCCATTTAATTATCAGGTTCGTTAATATATGTGAAAATGTTTTGCATAACATTAAATGAAAACTTCTGTTATTATTTGGTGTCTTCTGTGCCATTTGTGCCTTCTGTATTATATAATGAATCGTGAATTCTTGAATATGCGTTAAACTCAGGAGCCTTAATAACGGGTTTAAATAATTTTCATTTAATAAAATAACATTTAATTTTTTCTGTTAAGCTTTTATATTGTTATCTTCGAAATTCTGCATGAATATAATTTAAATATTAAGAATCACGTACTTTTTACACAATGTACGTGGAAACCTAAAAGCAAATGGAATTAAACTTTTGCTTTGCGTTAATCATCCAACTCCAAAACAACTTTTTAAATTATATTTTTTGAATGATTTTGTTTTTCATTATTTTATATTTTTAAACTTTATTTTGCAAGTGAAGTTTACCATTAGAACAGACCAAGGTGCAAGATCTGCAAGAAGTGAGGGGGGGGGGGGAGGTTCGGCGATAACTTTCCAGGACCCTGTAAACCAGATTTACTACCCCTATCTTAGATATCGGCTTTGGGTTCACCCACAGGCTAACACATTGCTTCGTGTCAGCAGGTACTTTGAAGCTTTACAGTTGATTGTTGAATTCATCGTCTATTGTGATTTCATCTATGTATTGTATTTAAGTGTCAAATGAATTTTAAATATCTTTGCATAAAAACAGCTTATAAAACTCCGAACATCATTTTTACCATGAGTGGGTTCTGTTTATATGAAAAACAGGTGTCAATAAAGTGTTTCCCTGATTTAATAGCATTGCTGTACGGAAACTATTAGAAACATACGCATCATGCACTTCTTGTTTTCAAGCGAATTTAATCTAGTTTTTGTTTCATTAAGTTCGTAACTCACAAAAATCAGCTGATTCACAACAATGTTCTTTACTTACAGTGAAATACAAAAACCAATCACGAATTAAGTTATTAAAAGAAATGACAATTTGCCCTATGGATCCTTGAAACTCTCTCCCCTATTACTGTCCAAAGACAGACTTTGCAAGTGAACATTTTGAAGACTCGCCTAATTGAAAAAGTATCTAGAGGTCAAATGCACATTTTTATTAAATAGGCAGGGTGTATATAACCTGACATTTTAACCAAATTTGGAAAGAACTGAAAAGTTGCCTCGATGATATAAAAGTAACCGGAGCTTCACACAAAGAGGTGTGCGAATAAGTCTGTACACAGCTGTAAAAACTGAAGATGTCACTTGTTAAAACGTAAAATGAAACGTTATCCAACCATCAGTTGTTTTACTATCATACTTTTTGGTTTCTTTATCAGGTCAAGACTTTGTGGACACCCGGTATATTCACAACTTCTCAAAACATGTGCCTAACAGAATTTAAACATAAGTACACATAATTAACATAAATTGAGTCTTTTGTAAATGCAGTTAAAAAATGTAGAGTAGACTTTTTTGCGTAAGGGAGAAATTACAGATTAATTAAAATCTGTTTATGGAATTATATTTAAAGGCAATGAATTAAGAATTCATAAAGTTACTTTAAGCCTTTATAAAACTTTCAAAGAATATTGAATTGCTTGATTTTATTTCTTGTCGTTCACTTAAATGATTTTTATCTAAAGTCACATCTGGTAAAGCACGTTAGGGTGGGTCCCGAGCGAATAGAATCATGTCTTATTCATGTAGCCTATCAGCTAGTCAAATATCGACTTCTTGTATGTTATTTGAATTGACAGGTGGAGACTAAAGTGCGTTCTTGTAGATCTTGAAATATTTTATTATATTTTAAATACTAGGAAACTGTATAAAATATTTTTTTAAGATTTTATGGATGTTTATAAACCTATTTCAATGTACCAAACATTAGTTTTTTATTGATAGGTGAAGAAGGAATCCCATAGGCGAGTAGTGGTAAACTAGGGCTGTTGGCTCAGTTCAAATATCTCTAAGTAGGTCACAAGGAAATGACGTATTCCAAATGACTTAAATAGTTTTTCCATCCATAGAAGTCACAAATATGACGTTACGAACTTCGTCATCGCCGCAAACGTAACTGACGTCATGTAGGTCAAGGTCACTCTGAAACTTATTGTTTTTTACTTTTGCGACCCTCAAATTTTTTTCCGAGTTTTGGACGAGTCCCGGTGATCTTGGGCGATTACAGCAAAATTTTATGAGAAACTTCAAAAGTGCAGAGAAACCTTAACAGGAAGATTTTAAAATGTACCTGGTACTTATTTATAAATGTATATATATGAAACTTACTTAGAGGCTAGGACTGAAATTGTTTTTAGAAATCATGGTTTGACTTCATTTTTTATTTAATTTTATCAGTGACTCATTCTTTTTAGTATACATTTTTGTTATTTTATTACATATGGTAAATCGTTAAAAGAAAAAGAATTTAAATGCCACTCACAAAATAGACATATCTCAAAATATTTTAAAATTTGGAGATATTCATCAGATATAATATGCATTTTGCCATAATGTCTGCTGTTAAAAAAATAAGATAACGAAATAATAAATCCCAGTAAACTATATTATCAACCCATGTAATATTTTTTGAAAGGCACAACTATTAATCACTTAAGCTAAACTCACACTATCAATTGCTAATCACGATTATCTATAAAGCATCAAGACAGTTAAACCCATAAAGTGAAGACCAGGTCAATCACCGACGTAGACAGCTCAAACTGCCACTAAAAGCTGATCCTACTCCTTAACAACATTTCTCAACACATAAAACTGCTCTTTTACTTCTTTGGCGGTTCAAACGACTTGCGGTATAAAACACACGTAAAAGCAAACTATTGAGTTGGGAAGTGCTTTCAGTAGTAAAAGCTGGTCTCGATAAAAATTTAAAAATATGGATAAATGAATATAAGTTTGCTGCTGTTTTAACTCAACTGTAACATTAGCCTATGAGCTTCCATTGAAAAAATAACTAGCCGATTTTTTTATGTAGTGATAGTATATGCTCAGGTAAGTATTTTGTGAAAGTTCCCCTTATCTTCCTTGCTTGCTTCAATTGGAAAAACGTTACAAGTTATTTAACTTATTCAAATATTAAATGAGCACCACCTATGACCAATATAAGTGGTTGTGGCCTTAATTTATTCAGAATGAAAGTGTGCTATGCTGAATAATGATAAATAAAATCATCAAACTATTTATTTAGGCCAAGGCCTTTTTGACTTTTTTATTCTAAATTTTTTTATAACTCTTTTGTATTTTCTATAATTTTTTTTAGTATATTTTGAAACAAAATAAAAAATAATATTTTTAATCGTCATAACTTTGAAACTTATTCAAATCATCACAGAATAATTCTACAAAACGTAGTGGACCTACTCAATAAACCTAATAAAACTCCTAAGCTGCTCGTTGTTGGCCCTTATTACCATGAACGTAGATGTCAAGCGCCATAACAATGATGGCAGTCAAGAGCTGCTATCTGTCATGTCTTAACGGGACGTCTCAGTGTATCACTTGTAATGCAATGTCATCACGTGAAACGCCTGCAGAGATCCCATGATGAACGTTGGTTTCTACAGTTGCACAATCTGAAATTAAACTAGTTTTTTTATAGTTAATTTAATCCACTAAGTAAAACTAATCATGAAATTTTCCACTGTATATATTTACTTTTATGGTAGGTTACGGTATTGAATAAGGTAAAAGCATATCTCCTATCCCACTTCACAGGATTGAAAACATTGAAGTTAATGCATTTGCAAACCATGTTTATTTGATTATTATGCATTATTATGTATATGTAACTGAACAAAGTAGATTGATAAAATAGTGTTTTAATATGAATATATTAAAGCACGTCTAACGTTCGTGCAAAAAAATATTAAAATTATAAATCTATTATAAACAAACTATGTCCAGAAAATTCCAAGCAGGCGTAGTTTGAATTAATGTGTTGTCCATTCAAATATTATATGAAAACAATTTGGAGTTTAGATAAAAACTAATTATTATAAAATGTTTAAGTTATTAAAATATTTAGCATAGAGTAAACAATAATATTTGTTACATTCAGGCATTATTGAAGCCATTTAAAAACAGCCGAACCATTTCCATCAGTGAATATATAACACAGAAGTTGTTGTATTTTCATATTGTAATGATTGGTTATTTAATGACACAAATAATTACATGCCTTTATTACAATACACCGGGCCACGTAATATTACTACTATTTCACTATAATAACAGTTAATAGGCGACATACAGTCAGATAAACTGTAATGTAACGCTTTTCCGTGTATACATTGTTGTAATACACTGCGGTACGTTGTAATGCGTCTTGGTCGGGGAAACATGCTCTCCTGAGACGTTGTCTGATATATTCCAGTGAAGAATTACGTTTATCAAGGTCTGAACCCGTCATCCTTTCATAGTGGGGTAATGTTTCTCCTATTTGTGATGTCATGTTTTGGATTAAAGCTAAAATCATATTCGTATTTATTATTTTTAATTATCAATATTCAATACGTGTATGTAAGATTGTTATTAAACAAAACTAGCAGTACCATTTGTAGAAAACGTATAACATAGCGTTAGTACATTGAAAACGTTATTTGCATTTTCGGTCTTTTTAATGATTCTTGAATGATTTATCATAGTAAAATTAAAAAAAAATCACCTAAACAAAAGGAGGTGATGGAAAAATCTAAAGTAAAGGAAACTTAAACTTTCTAATAAAGATCATGGTAAGAATGTCACAATCCTTAAGCGTCAATGTCAGTTTGACACGAAACAATTAACGTTTCATTTTAAACTCAACATCTATACAATGCATTTAAACGTAAATTTTCCCAAAATATTATTTATAAAATAGAAGAAACCAACAATTAGTAAATAATTTTTATTACGTTTTCTACAAAAAATATTTTAAAGACTTACTTTATTACATACATTATCTACTTCGTTAGCTTCGATTCCTTTAGTTTTGTGTAGTGACTATTAATTATTTTAAAATAACGTTAATATTTTATAGTTTACTAAATTTTGCAAGTAGTTGAATGCCAAAACACTCAGATTGACGCAATAGCCCCGGCTTAGATGTTACAGTATGAAGTTGAAGATTGCTTAGTTCCCTTAGTTGAATTTGCAGTGCTACATCAAGAGTTTTAATATTTTAAAATAACATTTCTTTTACTTGTAGTATTCAGATACATCTAATATATACTTTTCGAATAGTTGTGGATAAAGTGGATTTTACAAAGTTTTATATGATTACAACACTGAAAAGATTCAATGTTTAACATGTCTTTTTGGACTTAAAAAAGCTAAAAAAACTAAAAATCCTATACCTAAGGTCAAATAATGATTTCTTTTTTGTTTATGGACAAAACAACAGGTTTATCAAAGAAATAAAAAAATGGACGATACCATTTTAAATGTTGAACAATTTTCACCCTTATGTGTTAAAAAATGTACATGTTACATTGAAAAAGTTCAGATATAGGTGTAAGTCACTGTTAACTGTCGTCTTTATTACAACTCTTTATTAAACCAATTATTATTTATTTTAGAATTTATGCATTTTAAAATTGATAAAAAAATTTTAATCCAGTTTTTTTTTAGTTAAACTAATTTCATCGTGAAATTTCGTTACATTAAAAATGTATTCACCATTTTAAAAGCTTTAGTAATCAATATTTAACTCTAACTTTAAAAAAATCTGTTACAACATTTACTTAGATGTGTAATTTTTTATTTTTAAATTTATATTGGAGTTAAGTAGTAATTTATTTCCAATTGACTATGACGAAAACTTTTCGGCTTTTAATAATTGAATTAAAAAAACTAATGAATATTAACACGTCTGTTTATAAGCTATACTTATAAATGAGCCGTTTGTGTGATTAACATAAAACTCCACTACGAGAATGTCCAGTTGTATTTATGTTTTGCCCTTTTGGGAGACAAAGTAGTTAGCGCTGTGAAACATTAACAGGACAGGGTTGTCTCCAAAACCAGTATTGTTTAGACCTGTTTCAAATGTAAATGTAATACATGGTATGTGTTTATGTCTGTGAACAGGTCTATCATGTTTTGAATATATCTAATATATGTTTATATCAATATAGTTTTCAGTTCAGGGTACCTAAATCATGAGCTTCACTAACCCGAAAACAAATAACTTTTGGAAACGAAATTTTAATCAAGAAATTTGATTAACCGTTGCAATATGGGTATTTATTTTTGGACAGTAAATGGAGTTAGCAATGATATACGATACTTCTTATTTCGAAGGAAGCTTATATTTTCTACCATGGTTTACTGTACGTTACTCCATTACTTTTTCTTACCTCTACAAACCATTAACTTTTATTATTTATTTATGATTTTCCTTATATAGATTAATTATCTCAATGATTTTATTAACCACCATAATTTTGACCACCATAATGATTTATTAACTTTCATTTATTCATGATTTTATGATATTATTTATGATTTAGGTGTTTATTAACTTTTTCAAGACAGCTATTTTCAGAAGTCTTAAAGCCAAAGAAAACAGTTAGTTACGTTATTTCCAGGTTTAAAATTTTTTATGTCTTACCGATACTTCCAAAAAACGTTTTCCCTAAAAATGTTCTCGAAAAAGTTAGTACCTAAGGTGGAATACATTTTTCCATTATTGGTACTGTATATTTAAATAGATTCTTAAACCAATTTTTTTAACAATAAACTAAAAAAAATAAAAACAATAGGTTTAATTTTCTACATGAGTTAGGGGTATATTGTTATCATTGTTTATACATTACACTTGTTCAAATTCAAGTTAAAATGTTTCTACCCTAAAAGATGGCATTATCTTAAGTAAACACCGCTTACAAGGAATTCTTAAGCGGTTTTTTACTAAGTTGTTCCACATGCTAGCGTTAATCCTGAAGCCAGAGAAGCGCCGTTTAACTCGATCATTGTCAGTATAGTTGGAGAGTCTGTCTAGTCATTGTTGTTTGTTAGTTTAAGGGTGGTTGACGTGTTCTTCATTGTTTGTTTTATTTGGTGGTGTTCTTTAATACCAACAACAATGAACGAGATGGACAGCGTGCTTCTTGGACATGTTGAGGTGGGTCTATCCGCTGAGAATTCACTTTTAAATAATTTAAAGTGTTTTTGTATTGTCATACCATATCACTTTATCACTATTTCGAGACAGTTACCTCACATAGTGGATATTTTAACCTGAATATGAATAAGAGATAAGTCTATAATGATTTTGGCGCAATCTTGTAATCTTGTTACTGACTAAGGTTGACATTCTCCTTAGACAGGACTATTAATTAATAGCCCGACAACCAATGTTATCATGACCTACAGTTTAACGTTGGATTCGAACCACAATATCGACCTCATGTATAAGAATTTGTCTGATTATGAGGATGGTCTTTATGGATGCACTAGTGCGGACGTTTATCTCACTAGTTAATATCGCATCCCCAAGCCATTGCTAGAACTATCCACAATTCGTGACCTCCAAGTATCTGGATTACAAAATGACGACACTGTCCCATCAAAAGTATAAAAAAGTATCAAAAGTATCAAAAGTCAAGGGAATCTACGTTCATGTATAAAATAAAAGTTATTGTAGTTTAATTTGTGAAAATTAAATTTCGTACCAATTCTTTCAAATAATGTGGTATCATACTTTACATCCTTATACAGTATATATAAGTATATAAAAAGTATTTAATTAGGAGCTTAAGCCCTACAAAGATAAGTGGCTAGCAAAAATGGACGTCACACTGGAAATTATAATCCAGGACATAGTTGTCGTGGTCCTTAAGTCTCTCTCTAGAAATGCCCCAACGATTAATAAAATGTTTTTAATAGTTTTGTGAAACATAAAAATATTATAACACAGGCCCATACTAAACTAAGAATTCTTATCCCTAATAGAGCTCATTTTTAAGTTTGCTGTGATTTTTTATATTGTAGCATATACGAGTAAAATACCAATCATTTTGCTTTTCTAAGTTTAGGTACATTTTTAGTCCAACAAATAACTTTAAAAGTCACCACAAAGTATTTTTAGTCCAACAAATAACCATAAAAGTCGCCAAAAAGTATTTGGTTTAGGCTTACTGTAAGTAAATGTTTCAACACTCCTAGATAATCGATAAGAGAAGATAAACTTGCCAAGGATTTGCTTTATTCTTACTACTTGAAAAGGATGCGCATTTGTCCTTAAACATCCCCTACTTGTAATACAACTTTTTTACATAAATTTAATACCATATATGAAATTAGCCTGACAATAATTATACTACAGGTCAAAATGTATACCAAAATAAACAATATAAGTTTGTCTATAAAGACAATAACGTATAAAATATATAATATGTAAAGTTGGGAATTTACTAAATTCTATTTAATAAATGTAATTCACCATTGTATTTATACACGGCTGAAACGATGGGTTTGCAGTAGCTACTGGACCGAATTCTATGATTTATAACATTCAAAGGAAATTATGTGTATATTTCCAGAATTATCTTGAAATGCATTATAGTTCTTAGGGCTGAGCCCAACAACCCAAAAAAGCTTTGGACAAATATTGAATTGTTTAGCATGTACGTTGGGATGAGCAACTTTTAATTGTCAGCTTTGAGAAGTTTTTAACTGGTTTTATAACCATACTTTCACAAGGTGTTCGTTGTTCGGATTCCCGTTTACACTTTACATATTTCACGAGGAGTGAGTATCAGAAGTAGTGACGGTTTGTTTCGATCTGCAGCATTAATCTGGTCTAATTTCATGACCATTATAATATGTTATGTAATGTATTTATTCAGAAGTAAAACGAAAAATAATAAATACATGTCATTTTTAATCACATTTTCGCGATATTCATATAGTAATACGAAATATTTCATAATCCTTCATGTGTCAAGTCCCCGGAAATGCTGGATTAGTGTACTGTACCTACCGAACAAGAAACCACCCCTACTAAAACCAGCATTGACTTACATTACAATATTAGACACACACATTAAAACATTATTACAGAACTAACTTAAACTACATTTATTATTAGTCATTTAAATAATGGATTTATCTTAAATTATGTAACGGTGCATAGTATACTATGAATACGAAACATATATGTTTCTTATACAGCTGTCAATGTTTTATATTAAAGTAAATATAATATAATTATAATATCTCTCAACACTAAATATTAGTAAAGCCGGAATAAAAATAAGTAAAATGAAGACACACCATTCTACTCTATGAACATTTTTTACTGCTATCGCCTAAACTATATCCAAAGGCTGTTGGTGGTTACTGGATCAATAACATACCAATCCATTTTCAAAGATTCTCTAAAAGTTTCTTTTTTTAAGTATTAATTCTTAAAGTTAGTTTTAAATATTTCATATAGTAGGGCCTAACCTCCTGTATTTGAAGTTCCATATTTTTACTAAATTATTCAGAATACCTTATACATATTACTGAAGCAAATCTAATTAACGGTGCATAACATTGTGAGGGTGCATAGAGGAATATTTCCCTGGAAACTCTTTGCTGTATTTGCAGTGAAGCGTTGCCCGTTTGCTTACGAGATGCGGGTGCTTTCTTGTTGACCTACTTTAAGGCAAACATAAAGCTCGTTTTGAACTTGAATGTCTTGTTCTCGAGTAAAAATTTATGGAGTGAACTGTTACGCTAATTTAACCTTGACTAAAACAGATTTCCTGCATTACTTCTAATATTTTCAAAATTAATTCATATTCTCTTAATTTGAGTCAAAACAACTTTATATTTCCTAATTTTTTTCATAAACATTGTATACTTTCGTACATGTATACTTATGGTAAGAAATTTTATAACTGTTTAGTAAAGAAAAAATTTATTAATTAATGAATTCCGAAAACGTATAGCGTTAGAATATCGTGTTTTTATTTTTTTGATTGAACTTGAATTAAAATTGACCAATGGCTTCTACTATAGCAAGACCTAGTTGAGGTCATGATGTGTACTAAATTTTAGTCATCTATGAGCTATAACAGTAAATAAAAATGTAATAACGTCAATTTTTGTGATTTTTTTAAATTTTGGAAGTACGCCTGTTTTTAAGGGTGAAGTTTGTGAGATACGGCAAAATTTTATTGGACCGAACCTCAGAGCATCTAATTCCTAACTAACGATTTTCCCTCAGATTTTAGGTAGTACTTCCGTTCAAAAGTTACAGTGAATATAGAAAAATCTTAAATGTACAGGTTTACACCCTTTACGTTACCCTTCATTTACACCCTTTTTCATTTTTTCAGGGAGTTGAAATGGAAAATTGTCAGTTTTCTGACTGTTCCTAGAGGGGTTTCAGACAAATAGCAACCTTTATGCCGAATTTCAAGTTTCTAGCTCTATTGGAAGTGGTGAAAAATTTTGATTCTTGTGAGTCAGTGACACATGTAGGTGTATATTTTTTAGAAGTCTGCAATTTTATTTTATTGTTCTTTAGTAAATCCAGTTAACATTTTACTAAAATTTTACTCACCCAAAAAAAGAAAAGAAAAACAACTTTATAATTTACATCGATAAAATCCATACACTATGAATTTTAAGACTATTTAAAATCAGTACCACAAATAAAACACGTTTGAACAAACGTTACCCATCTAAATAAAAACAACTTGACCCTTTTATTCATATAAAATAATTAATGGTAAACTCATAAAGTTCTATATTTTCAAAACCCCAATCCCCAACGCTATTACATATTTGATACAAGTACCAAATTTACGCAAATGAATTTGTTTTTTAACCCTACAAATAAACAATCAAGTTTAAAAATAGCAAAACTTAAACAAAATATAGAGATAACTTCTAGATGGTTTCACGATCAAATGATAAGATATTTATCGAAAATATTTATAAATTCATAACAACTTATCGTTACTCAACAATGTGGTTAAATAAACAACAACAGTCTGTTTATTCTTGTTTGACCTGATAGTTACCGAGTTTGCCGCTGCAGCAGCACTGTTCACAAGCACTGCGTTACCAACAGAGCACAACGTGGTGTGAGATGACACCACCAGATGTCTCCACCTGTTTTACCTCTTGAATTCACCAAGTTTTATACTAAAATAACGCTACATTAACAAATATTTTGTCGTTAAGGTATAAAATAAAGTTCTTAAAAACTAAATATTTTTTACGTGAATTTCGATCTGTACTTGGTTTTGTTTTATTGGTTGATCATCACAATTACAGTTAATAAACTTAAATATATTTTTAAAATAATGATTTTGTATTTCATAAAATACAACTTAAATGTTACATTCAAGTTATATTTCAATTTATATGGTAGGCTACGTCAATTTCATGTATATGCACTTTTCTTTTGTATGTAATAAAAATGGTTATGTAAAAATGTTTTATTTTGTTTATCTTGAGAAAGGCCATGTGATCATCAGAGATATATGATAAAAATATGGTTATATAGACCTATCCACGTTTAAAAAGTTGATAATAAAGACCTTATATTAATCATAAAGTTAGGTTTAGAGTTACAAACGTAATTTTGAAGTAACCTATAAAGTTTTTCTAATTTTTAATATGAAGTAACCTTTAGGATTATAATTTCTAAAAAATTGAAAAAGAAGTGGACAAATAATAGTTTTACTTCCCACACTTCAGATGTATTGATTTGTTTTCAATTTTGTTTCAAAACGTGTTTGCAAAATGGAGGGAATCAATTAATTGAAGGCTTTGAAACTATTTGAATCGCTAAAACCTACACGGCCCTGACACTTGGACATGTTCAGTCCTTTTTGTCGAGTCAATGATACACTAATATCGTTTGAAATAAAACATTTAAATCGTTAAAATTTACCTTGAACTCAATAAATATTTTAAAGCTTTTTTTAAATAAATTTACTTTACATTGTGATTTTAAAATAATAATTCAATCAAAGCATCATAATAATCGAGCATTTTTAGTTTTTAATTTAATAATTAATTAAACTTAATAGCCTTTGTACATTGACTACGCCAATAATGGCTATTATTTCAAATAGGCTACTTAAGACTAATAATTATTTGTTTTATAGTAAATAACCAATTTGCTTCAATTATAGTTAAATAACATTTCAAATTAATCATTCAATCATGGTTATGAACCAAATTTGGTCTAAGTATTTTAATTTTAAAATTCAGTTATCAACAAACTAACTATGCGATGCGTAGTTATCTGTTGATCGTTGTAGTTCTTATTAAACTAGAAGGGCTTTCAAAAATATTGGTATTTACTGTCATATATTTTAACAGGTTCTTCAAATGGTTTAATTACCTTTTGTAATCCTTTAATTTGTAAAAATTACAGAAAATGTAAAATGAGAAACAAATATTTTTATAAACATTTAAGAAAAAGTGGCACTCTTAACAACGATTCTAATCAATAAAAATATCAAGCGCATTATATGTTTTATAGAAAAAAATAAAAAAATTACTGCTATTGACTTATGTTTACCTTTCATTCACATTTTGCTTTGTTTGGTTGGTATAAGGTAACTAACAGCATAATGATCAAGCCACCTTTTGAAAAATAATATGTTTATTCTATAACCATTGTATTCTAACTTTCGGGTAATAGGGGCCAATCAAAAACATATATTTATGTACTTCTAAATATTTGAGTCCCAAAAGCTTTTTTTTAAATATTTTAATTTTATCTTCCAATTTGAATGATATATAATAATGATTCATAATATATTTTGAAAATTTTAAAAATAAAACAACATGAATGTCTTAAGTTGAACTAGATTGAATTATTTGATAAATTAAAATAAGCCAAGAGATGGCTTCAACTCTACAATTTTCATATGTTTAGTAAAATACTTACCGGAAAAAAAGGAACAAAGAAATGTAAATTAATTTCTTCCAATAGTAGTGTTTCTTGGTTACATTGCGGTAAATTGACTTTTATGGTAGATGTTAGTTATGTATACAAGTCACGCTGCAGCGGATCTCAGTGTAAATGAGATTCTATGTTCCTAAGTCATTCAAACAACCTCTATTGCAGTAAAAATAAGGGAAAACGTGTTTCAACTTCAAACCAATCATGCTTTAAAAGATTTTTCCTACCAACATATTACATATTACATGTTTTATTGTATGGAAGATGTCATTTAGATTATTTTTTATTTGTTTCTGTTGGAACATAGTGTTAACTATCAAACATAACCTCAAACTAAAAAAGAATCAATTACTAAACGACAACAATGAATAACAGCTGTAGCATGGTTTGTAAAAACAGCTGATTTAAAATTGCTGTTTGATCTAGCGTGCGGTAAAGAATCATTGACGCTCTAGAGCGGGAAAGAAACGGAAACCGGAAATGAACTGTTTTGCATAGGGGTTACAGGTGTGGCAATGCAATTATTTCCATGCAGTGGTAGGAAAAATTATTTTTACATTTTGATATAATTACACAATAATGGAAGACTGGATACAAAACCTTTTCATTTAGTGTTTATTATTATTATTATTATTATTATTTTTTTATTTGAGCGACTTTTGTTGCTAATTAAACTTTTTTTGCAAGATAAATTAAAATTTTATACTACACTGCAGTTGATGAATTGCTCATTAAATTATTTATTAATTCACTTATCAGTGGATAATTTAATATGATTTTTTTCCTTTTTTTAAGAGGGATAGTGGTTTACGCACGAACCAAGTAGGCTAACCACCAACTGGACAGTGTGGGACTCACCCTGCCAAGACAGGGAATACCCACTAAACCCCCTCTCTCACCACCTCTGCAATAGACCCGAGCTGTCTGCTCATTGCAACATCACAATGGTGGCCTCCGTCCCTTTTTTGGTATGACTCGCCCGCTTTCCAGTAAACCTCTTGCTGACACTCCTCTAGTGGGTCACTCCAAACATCCGTCCATCCGTTTCTGGCGCAGTACAGAACAGTATATGATTTAAACACGATGAGATTGAAATTATAAGAAAAATATTCACATGGCTTTAAATAACAGAAACTAAATGTGAAGACAATTTATTAAATTTTAAATTGATAAAAAAAACCATAAATTTATAAGTTACAGTTACATTTCTTAGATACAAATTTCTGAATCGGGCTCACTAAAATTGTAATCAACTATGACCATACCCTGTTGAAAAAACTTTGACACTTAATATTTTAAACACCATTGTGTAAATAGGGAAAGGTCTGTCAAATGGACTTCTTTTAGATTAATATGAAATATGTGTTTCGGGACTACATTTATCTATATATTAATAGGCAAGCATTTTTCTTTTCCTCCTTTTTACTTTCTCCCCCTATACCATAGTATATGGAGAAAGTATTGTTTTCGTCAAAATTTTCGAATTTGAGTTGTTGGTGGATTTATCCATTTAGGTCCCCCCTGAGCCCAAAAAAGTGGTTTTCGGAGTGATGTCTGTGTGTGTGTGTGTGTGTGTGTGTGTGTGTGTGTGTGTGTCTGGATGTATACAGAGCTAGAGAATGCTCCAATGGTCCGATTTTGGTGAAACTTGGTAAGTAGGTCCAAACCCACGATAATTCCAGGCGTTTTTTTCATTTTTTTGAATTTTTGATTTTTAAGGGTAGTTTACCCCCAAAAACCCTCAAAAATCGTCAAAAATCAAAATTTCTCAAAAACGGCTCTAACGATTTTGATTAAAATTTTGTGGTTTATTAAGCTTAAAATGTTGAATAAAATGACACCACCCGCATCTCTGAGAAAATGCGCGTTCAAAAGTTATAGAGTAAAAAGTGTTTCAAAAATCAATTTTTTTGAATTTTCAAAATAGCTGTTGTCTCGAAATAAATTTTACTTATCACCATTAAATCAAGCTCAAAAAACTAAATAATCCAGTATTTTAAATTATTGCTCTACGTCAAGTGGTTGCGGAGAAAATTCAATTTTTCGTTTAGCGGTAAACGCAGTACGTTGTTAAAAGTCACAGACGCGCGTAGGGTCAAACGAGCGCTGCTCAGCTGGTAGCTATCCGACTGAGTCATCAAGAAATTAATGTTTGGAGCTTTTAACACCTTTTTTTATATTGTTGGGAGAAAGTATGTGTCAGTTAACTGAAACCGTTTATTTACTCTGCTTGTGTGCAACGTAGGAGAAACGTAGGAGAGTGTCCTGTAGATGAGAAGAATCCCATTTTAATACACATCGGTCCCCAGAGCTCCGCCATACAGGAGTTAAAGTTTTAGTGTTAATCTTATGGAAGATTGAATCACTAGAAAGCTGTACAGCTGTTGTAAAAACAAATGGCAGCAAATCAGGAAGGGCATATGTTTTATCTATAAATTTTTTTTTAACTAATTGGGTCCAGATCAGCTGATATTTTTGTTGAATTTCTACTATGAGACGATCTCTAGTATGGATTAAAATGGAAGTATTCAATTTTTAAATGATTTAAGTACTATAAATAAATAAATAATGAGAGCCATAAAATATTAGTGAAGGCATAAGAATGATAATGGTGTCCACATTGTGAGAAGTCGATATAGACCTCACAAAGAGAGAGCGATCAGGAGGGTTCTTATCAAGTTAATTTGACGCACCAACCACTACGGTGGCCTGATTGTGGAAATTGATTGACATCCTTCGCCACGCCAGTAGTGTGAAATTGAGGATGCTGGCCCAGTTCAAGGTCACCTGAGGGATGACGTCATCGAGGTCAATGACCTCACCGATGACGTCATCGATGACGTCATCGATGACGCAATCGATGACGTCATCACTAATGACGTCATTTCGATGACGTCACACCCATGACGTCACAGAAATGACGTGCTGATGACGTCATCACCCCTTACGTCATCAAAACGACGTCACCGACGCCACTAAGGTCAAGGTCACGCAGAAACTTAAAATTTTTTGGCACTTTTGCCGTTTCTCGCACTACGCTCCGAGTTTCAGTCCGAGTCCCCGTGACCTTGATCACTTGGAGCGAATATTACATGAGAAACGGCAAAAGTGCCAAGTTAAACCTGAGTTTCTGACATGACTCTGCCTAAATGGGCAATCGGTAATCCCTCAGGTGACCTTGAACTAGCACAACACCCCCAATTTCATATTACTGTGACCTTGAAAACGTAACAACGGAGCGCCGACACCGATGCGCACCCCACGACAGCCACCGAGTGACTGACTGTCAGGCTCTGTGTACTCTAGGTATATGGAGAAGTGGAGGGGGAAATCTCAAGGTCATCCAAATGGAGTTTTAAAAAAGTTGAAGAGTAGAAAGACTACTCTTGTGCTTCCTGGGCGACCTCATCAATTTCCAACGGATCTGTAAACCAATCCGATCTGTAGCGGCAGGAGTCCAGAAAACAGGTGCACCACCCATCAGGTTGTCCGTAGCACTTCCGACAATTGGTAAGATTGGAGAAGTGAAATTTAATACACCGCTGCGGACAACAAGTATAAAAGTATTTGGATTTGTAGATTTTGAAAGTTTGTAGTACCGGTGGTGGCAGCTGTTGGTTCTTGCATCTACACCTGCAACATCCGAAGCATTCACATTGCCGGCAGGCCAGCCCATCCACTTGCCACTTTGGTAAGAGGAAACACTTATCCTCACAGCAATAGGTTGTCCCCGTCTCTTCCTCCCAACGCTTCTTTGCACAATATGTAACGCCTTGTATCTCCAAACACCTATGCTCGCAACATGAGATGCGCTTACTTTCCATAGCTGATGTTGCTTTGACGAGGGAGCACGATGAAGTGATGCTGTGGTCAGTGGGAATGGGGTTTATATAAACTAAGGTGGGTGGAGGGGGAAAGGTCAAGGTCATCCAAATGGAGTTTTAAAAAAGAAAAGAGTAGAAAGACTACTCTTGTGTATCTATAGTGATTTCATTGATAGTGAGTGCTTCTGTATGCCAAGTTGATCTGTACTGACAGGCTCCTAAATAATGTTTGCAAAAACCTGCAAAATGATTGTTGCACAATTTGCAGCCAGTTAGCTGTTTTAATGTGAATTCAATGCAACGTTCAGGGCAACAAGTGTACTTATGCCCTCTCATCTGGTACACATGGAATGTCTTCAACTCCGGTTTCGGCTTCTTCCAAGACTTGCACTTACACATGCATTGACCAAAAGCTTCACATTTTCTACACGCCAGGCCATCCGCAACATCAATGTCATTCGGCCATGAAAAACATTTCCGTTCGCAACAGTAGTTGAGTTGACTCTCCATGTTGCTGTGGTGAAGGTGCGCGATGAAATGATGCTGCAGTCATTGAGAGTGCACCTTAAATAAACTCAGTGGAGGGGGAAAGGTCAAGGCCATCCAAACGGAGTTTTAAAAAAGATAACTAGTCGTCCTCTTCCTCCTCATCCGTTGTACTTAGAGAGCTGTCAGACGAAGAGCCCCGTGCAGGTGCTCCCCAGATGAAAAACAAATCAATTTTAAAACGAAGACCAGGATCTTGCATCATCAATTCCTTTAATTTGTCACATACTAAGTCGACCTTGTGTAAGGTGTCAACAACAAGCTTCCAATTCGTTGGTTCAATATAACTTGTAGTAGAGTCTGCCTCGCTGATAACCACATCCTCCGGCCGTATTGGAGTGTAAAGATGTGTAAAGTTCTTCGGCTGTAGCTGAGGTTCAGGCTGGCTGGAAGTAGAAGGTTGAGTGTGGACCCCTGTCGCATCGAAATCCATAGTCATTCTACATTCAATGTTGGGGTTTTCGTTTAATACATACACCAATTTCTCATGCAACATATCCACTTCTGCCGAGTCTTGCAGATGAACATTCCAGGAAAATGGCCATTCTTCATCCGTAGTGGAGTCAACTTGAGAAAGAGTGCTGTCCGCCATGATAGCTAAGCAAGGAATGATGTGAGCTACAGACTGTGGTAACAGTATTGAAAAGTAGAGGGGGTAAACCAAAAGTATGTGGAGGGGGTATTTTCAAGGTCATTTAATTTGGGTTTTAAAAAAAGGAAATAGTGGAGGGGGAATTCTCAAGGTCATCCAATTTGGGTTTTAAAAAAAAGGAATGAAGGTTACTCCTCTTCAGCCTCGTTGTCCCCCACATCCTCATTAGCCTCATCTTCATCGACGTCAGACTCGCCGTAAGGGTAGATCGGGGACATGGGCGAATATTGTGGAGATTGTTGACCGTTGTTATCGTCCCCTTGCATTCTGACTTGGGACCAATCATAATTTAAATTCATTTGTATTATGATTCCAGGGTTGTCCCGCAGTATTTCCTTCATCCGTTCGCAAATTGTTTCCAAATAGTGTACACTATCGATCGACAGTGTCCAACCCGTACTTGTACCAACATCAGTAGTGGAGTCAGCTTGGCTGATGGTGTTGTTGTCTGCCATGGTTGCTTGTCGGACAAGGAATGACGGTTGATGTGATGCTCATGCAGGAACATGGTGAAGTGGTGGGGGGTGTGGTGGAGTAGTGGGGGTATTTTCAAGGTCATCCAAACGAAGTTTTAAAAAAAAGGAAAACCTACAAAGTGACATTGAAACTTTCCAATTGATGGTGGCGAGCGTTTTCTTCTGCAACCTTGCCGACACATGTGACTATGCCATACAGTATGAAAAGTACAACCATAATAAGGCCGAACAATAAAAGATAGCCGTTGACTATCATGATATTTTCTGAGTGGATCTGCTTTCTTCTTATCGCCCTCTCCTGCATCCTCTTCTCCAACTCGTGGACGAAGTCACAACATGCGTGAGGACATCTTTCATCTGTTGGTAGGTTTGCCATTGTTGATGTTGTCGATGTGGCTGTTGAAGATGGAATGAGGTTTCCAATTGCGATGTGCCATGTACACCAATAGTCAAGTGGTGGGGGTAACAAAGCAGTGGAGGGGGAAGTTTCAAGGTCATCCAAATTGTGTTTTAAAAAAACCTATCTTGTTACTGAGCTTATATGTCAGTAACAAGATAGGTGTTTTTGCTCTTTTACTTCTTTAATATAATGAAAAAATATACATATTCTACAATGGTTAGGACAAGAAATACAACTGCTAGTCAGCTGAAGTAGTCCAAGTTGTCTGGCTCGGTCTTCATCGACGCCGGTGAGGAAGCTGTCGAGAAGTGTCCAGGCTCTTCCTTTGGCTGCCGGGTGTTCCGTATATTGCAAGCGTAAACCTGCACGTTTATACGGTAGCCTCGTGCCACCATCAGCTGCAACTCCTTGTACAAGTCGTTTAGCTCCTGCTGAGTCTTGATGCTCACCTCCTCGTAACTTGCGCAACTAACGTTCAGAGACATCTTGATGTTGCTAGGTTGGCTGCTGGAGTAGAAATGAAGCCGAGGCACAGCGCTTGGAGGTACATGAAAAAGTGGTGGGGGTAATAGTGGTGGGGGTATAGAAAATCCAATTAAACAGTTCTAAACTTTTTCCATCGATACAATGGAATGGAACAAATAGCGCAGGTGTCCTTGTAATTTTCAAATCGAAACAGTGGCGCTAGAAATCCGAATTGTTTTATACCACCATCCTGTACGAATCGCCGAAGGTCTCTGACGGCGGCCTCGCCACAAGGCCTACAAAACTTTTCCCCATCGTGGAACTTATACCAGGAGTATTCCGAATACCCTGTATTTTCCCTCCTGTAGCGTTTGACATCTTCTTTTATTGTTAGTGGGATATTGTCTTGTAAACATGTTGGGAACAAGTCCTTGTGAGTTATAACCCGTTGTATGCAAAGCTCGTACAAGGTGCTCATCGTTTGCTAGTTGGCAACAGACTGACCGTTTTTCGCATCCAAGCAGGTTTGAATCCTAGTGCGGTAGTGGGGGTAATTACAGTAGTGGGGGTAATTGTGAAATGCAAAGGTCAAAGGTCAAGGTCACCCGCGAAGTTTAAAAAAAAATGCAACATATCAATACGTGAAGTCTGTCACATATTGATATGTTGCATTTTTTGTTTTTTTTATTTTTTTTTTGTCTTTTATGATTTGTTTATTTATAAAACATTACAACAACAACATATGTACAACATTAAAACTTAAATCTAACACTGCTGCTTGTCAGCGATGTGGATGGTCAACTCTGTAGAATTGCTACCCGTGCAGCCGTGGGACACCAGGTATAGACACCCGGGTTGAATAGAGCGAAGATCCTCGTTTTGTAGAAGATGGACGAATCTCTTGGGCAGGTACACCTGGAACTTTGGTTCATCCCCCGGAGTAAACGGTGCCTCGCTGAGACTGCAGCAGATGGCCTCCCCAACTGTAGTCTCCATCTTCTTCATAGCATGGATTATGTAGTGCTTCTCGTCTTTTAGTTCCGAGCACTTCTTTACAGGTAATATTGTTGACTTGGAGTGAGCATTGAACTGCTCGACCAAAGTCTGAAGGAACTGGTGAGATGCCATGGTCAGGTTACAGATCGTCTTCTTGCTCGGAGATGTTGTCGTCTCGGAATCTCGAGTAATACTCATGCCAGGTCCCTGTCTGCTCCCCACTTATATACTCTCCGTTACCCCCACCACTCCCCAATTCCCCACTTTGAAGGTAAGAGGCGAGTTTATAGGCATTTTTCAAAGCGCAATGTCTATCTTTATCATGTTCTGGGCTTTTTGTACAAATACATATGGTTTCCAGCATGTATTGATAATTCTTATCCAATTCCACATCATTAACCGGAACATGAGTAAATCCTTCGATCCATCTTTTCTTTTCCAGCCCCTTTGTGTAAATATTGGTAAACTTGTCTGAAAAGTGATGCATAATGTGATACAAGTCCGTGTAACTTGTAAAACCATCATACCAATCGATATGATGGAAGTGTTTTGAAATCCATCTGTTGGTAGTAGCGGCTTTACTAGTTAAAGACGAATAAGAACATGGTGGTTTAAATAAAAACGAATAAGGAACACTTGTATTCATGTCCAAAAACACAAGTTCTTTTATAATGAATCTATCATCATTACCACGAAACGCTTGAAACTCAATAATACCAGGCTTGGACTTTACTTGTTGTTCTTCTCCCTTGTCCATTTTGAAGGTCACACGTCTGCTCATTACGAAGTCAGGAGGTCAACTGATTTCCACACCACGGTAGGTACTACTTTTATACCAGGCCGTACAGTTGTTGGCGCGTTGGTGTATATTTAACGTGGGCACCGTCCCCAATAGGCCTAACCCCACAAAATGTTGGTTATTGTTTTAAAAACTAACCATTGTCATTTAAGTTTCCATCTTTATATTTTCCTTATTTTCATTTTCATCACTAACACTTGATTCTTCTCCTCCATCTTCCTCTTCTTCCTGTTTTACTGATTTCTTATGTAGTTGAGCGTACTTTTCCAATTGTCTCCACATCTGTACTTCATGAGGAACTCTATTAAATATAGAAGTATCCACAGGTCCGTATAATATAGGTGCGTCCGGTTGTTTGTCCAAAGTGTCTTCCAGATAATCTTTAATAATCGAACTTGAAAACACCAGTTGTCTCAAGTATCTTGTTATAGGTTCAGTAGCACAAGTTAAAATGAAAAACTCCTCTCGATTAAGTTGAATTTTGTTATCATGTCTTGTTGTGTCTCTAAACCGTAGCTGATGATCACCACGTTGTTTAATGATATCAATTTCCACATTTGAATCCAAAAGTCCTACTCTTGTCTTTCTTCCAAACATGTTACTACTTAAATAGCATTCTAGTAGATGCAAATGTTTCATAAACGATTCCCAAGCACTGTCCGTAAACAAAATCATTTTGGGTCCATGAGTTAAAATTACAGTAGGGGAATAATCTGTAGATTTCATAACACCGATTAAAACACTTTTATCCAAACTGGAAGAGATTGGGTAAAATATTCGCAAAAATACCTCACTCAATATGTTTGGAGAAATATTATCTTCAATATCCCTTTTTCTCTTTTGTATAGTCTTTCTTCTTTTACCTTTTTCTTCAACATTATTACTGGCGTGAAGTTGTCCGCAAACGTTTTGTTCACCTCCTTCCTGGTGACCTTGAGGATCTAAAAACTCAGATATCTCCTTCTCAATATCTACCACATTTTCAGGTGTATCACTAGGAGAAGCCATATTGAATACGATGCTACCCATACAACAGTAGGCAACAAACTGATGAGGAGCGGCCTGTACGCTCTGCTTTTATACTCGAGGAATGAAACAAAACCGGTTTTTACAGTACATTCTTAACAATTCCAGTTAAAGGTGTGTATGTTACAATTTTATCATGTAGAATTAAACGGTATGCAGTTGTATTAGCCGGTATAGCCGCGTTGAATTCCATTTCTATTTTTATATCCACACTTGATGATTTTACTGATTCATTTTGTTTAGAACAATCAATTACAACTATTGGGTAGGCATCGAAATATTTTGAAGGTGATAATAAAGGTGTATTTGCTTTACCGTAATATGAACTTTGGAATCTCGCGTACATATCGTACAATATACTGTATTTCTTCTTAGTGAATGACACATTTAAATTGTCGTATGGAAAGAATTGTGAATTTAAATAAACTTTAATATTTTTCAAGTCACAATGATCAAATTGTCCTGCATGTTTAGTAATGGCGTCTCTTCTACCTGTTTGTAAACCAAATATAATATACCTGGCTCGTTCTACATAATTCGATGTTTTAACAGTCCAAGTGTGTCGATCCGTAGTAGGTAAACTGGGATGCTCATGAAATTCCCAACTTCTAAATGGAATAACAATATCACGATCGGCTTTTAATTTTCTTAAAAGTAGCATTCTATGCTCGTCAGCCAATTTAACATGTGGAACTCTCCATACAATTTTGTCTAATTTTAATTTCCATTCTAAAGTCGCATCTGTAGTAGCATCTGCAGCTTTAATAATGTCTTTATCGTTAGAAGATCTCAACAAAACTAATTCTTGTTTAACGTTTAATATTATTTTCCTATAATCTTCAGCAAAACCAAGCAGCAAACGTAATGGAATATGAAAATCAAAATATCCATTTGGATTTGGAGTGATCGTGTCAATCGTAGGTAATACCCATCCGGCAGGTTGAAGTAAATTGGTTTCATTGGGTGTTATAGATGTTAATCCTTTTAAAGTTGTCGTAATACCTACTTTTTTAGTGGAATCAACTGTTACACCTGATATTTCATATCTAATTTCATCAAATAGGAAAGCCATAGGATTATTTATAAATGGAACTGTTGTACCAACAGTAGTACCGTCCTTTTTAGTAACTTGTCCTTCAATATACAAGTAACTTTCACATGGTAGTGTGTAAATGTCTTGATTTTGTATGGGAATACGAATTTCATCGTTATTGTTTAATTTCGATGAAGTGTAAGGGTTGTGGGTGTGATATTCTTTTTCCCATAGGGTTTCGTCGAATGTTGGACCCTGCGCTATATCCAGTATATCCATACTCGGTTAATTTTAATCCAATTCTCTCTAAGAAACGAATGTTCTCGCGTGTTAACTCCTCCACAGCTGAAGAGCTACTAATGCGGTTTCCCGTAGGTTGTTCGCTTTTAAATGTTAAACCCATGGTTTTGTATTAAAGTGTCGATTTTAAATGTAATCTAATCGTAATAGGCTCTTCTCTGAAGTCTACCAAGTTACCGTCTTGATCCAATACGCTCAACACGATGTCTGAAATGAAAGTGGTGTTCAACGGTAGATATACCAGGTTTTGTGGCTTTTCAACAATTTTAAATCCAGGTGGTACACTTGGGTAAAAAGTATGTATGATGTGGGTGTTAGCCCCATCCCTGTAAGCACCTTGTATAATGTTACAAGTTATGTCTATACTATTGACTTTTAATATTGTTACTGTTTTCTTACCGGAATGTGTTACATCTGGTTCTAATACAGGCCCATCGTTGGAAAATCCTAATAAATCACCAATTGAGTTTGGTTGAGTGAAATCTATATAATATTTGGAAGTAATTTCAGCTTTCATCGTATTATTATTACCTTTTAATGTTATATTGTCTTTTCCCATTTTAGTTTGCAAAAATTCATTTATATGATCAATTTCATAAGAACCTGTGGGTAACCTGCACTCTTGTAAGTCTGTAAATTTTCCACCGGCATCCTTTCCCTTATAATAATGCAATATGTTATTTTTACCTTCCGTAACATTGGGAATAGAGTTGTACGTTGTAAAATCCAATAGTGCCGCCTCCCAAAACCTTCCTTTTTGCAAGCGTAACGCTGGAAAAAGGATACTTCGTAAAGTGGACGATTTTCCTGTTAATGATACCGTATAGGAAGACATCTCAATAGTGACTGATACTTTTAGCTAGAAATTCCAAACATAAATGGCCGCATATTGAAGTATTATCAGGTTGTTCTCTTTTATAGTTATAATATATGTTTTAGCAGATTTAAAGTAATTTTGAAGTTCTTTTGGTGGTGGCAAATTACCGAAACTATCAAAATAATATACATTGTTTTTTAGTTTCTTATAACAAACCCAATGGGTGCCAGGCCCTTCAGTATTATCCAAATTTACAATTCCAGTCTCATTTTGCCACATTTTCTTTGGTAAACTGTCTTTCATAAACACACCGCGAAAAAATGGTATTTTTAAACAGGAAATATATTTAAATAATTCAATATTGGTTAATGCTTTATGTGGTATGACCAATTGATTTCTTTCATTTAATATGCACGATAAGGTCTTAGGTAAAGACCTGCCCCGTTTTTTACCATTGACCACACGGTGGGCTTCTTCCTGCCTTTTCTTGTAGATCGTCGTCTTCTTTTTATATTTCCTCCATGTTTTCTTTTGGTTGACCTCCTTTTTACTCTCCTTCTCCTCCTTCTTCCACCTCCTACTGCTGTTTTAGCCTTCATACCTGCTGTTACTGCTAAAGCTGCTGCTTTTTCTGCTATGCTAGCGTCACTTGATTTTACTCGTTGCCAAGCTATGTCCGCAAGCTTTTTGTCAGCTATTGATCTATTTTTTGAATCGGCAAACGTGGAATATGCGATATCGTGTTCTTTACAAGCCTGATCTAACTTGTTTATGCCAGGATCGCCTCTTTCCAGTCGTTTTTTCAATTTAGTTCCTGGTCCGCAATACTGATAACCTCCTGGTATATGAAATTCGTATGGTAATGCGTCTATTGCTCTATTTACTATGGATCCTACTGGAATTTGTTTTAAAGCTTTACTTAACAGAGAAACCGCTGTGGACGTGATCCCACCTCCTTTCCTTGCAGTGTCTCGATATGGACTGATGTACTTGAACGTCATTATTGTCCTTTTATAATCGCAATGTGCAACTCATGTGTTAACTCTATGACGAGTTGGAAATAAATGAAGTTGTTTATTGTGTTCTTTTATTAAATATCAATATCACCCCAATTTGATGATCTAAACTGTTGTGTATTAGGGTGAATAAAGTACTTTTTAAAAATTTCCTGTTTAATCCAACCACCTCTCGAGGCTTCATCCCAAATTTTATGACCTGGCCCTCCTCGAAGAACTTCCGGTGTGAAATGATTGTGTAAATCAAATATCGCATTACCTAAAACTTTTACAAGAAAATTAACAGTGACAGCATTATCTACATGTTCAGGGTCTTTAAGGTTTGTTATACGTTTATTATTACAATCATACACTTTACTATCCTTTAATGATGTTGTAATGGTCTGTCCTACAGTTGCAGCATCATTTGCTTCTCTTCCTTGTGCCAAGTCTCTTATCACTCTATTATTACATGTAAACCATCTAAAATATCGATCTGGATCTAGATGTACGGTTTGTGATAAAGCAGCTGCATCATGTTTTTCATAACCCCATCCCATATTTGATAACTTTTTATCCATGCAATCCCAAGCATCATTTTTGTATGTTAATAAATTAAATTTTTCATTACCTTGAACAAATTCATCCCCTTGCTTCGATACTACTTGATCTTGTTTTACAAAAGAGGTTGTTTCTTGTTTTAAGGTTTCCATCATTTGACCCACTGTTGCACCATCTGATGGCGCCGAACCATCTTTAACATTTGCTAAACAATTATTAAAACAATCTATAACCCCTACATCACGTATTATGCAATGATCTTTAATATATTTTAGATTTACAGCATCGTTTTCAGTTTTTGGATAGCCTATATCATTAATAACAAATTTATAAAAAGAAAATCCATCTTTTGTCTTTTCAGGTATCAAAGAATGTAAATAGCGTCTATTTACGCTGTCTTTTGCATCTTTAGGGTCATCTACGTTGGATATACGTTTATTGTTAGCACTATACGTTTTCCCATTGAATTTTAACGTATTTTTTAATTCAGATGACAAATAACCTTTGTTTATTGCATCACCGTTTTGATTTGGTTTACCAACGTTGATGATTCTATGATCTTCTGCGTCATATGTGTTATTTTGTAGTCTTAATGTTGGCGATATCTTTTCCTTTAATATTTTTAGATTTATTGCATCGTTTTCATCCGTAGGATCTTTTATGTTTTTTAACCTTTTATTACTCATATCATAATCTCCATCAGGTGTTTGTGGTAAACCAGCACTTCTTTTTAAACTATTGGCATAATATAACCCATCCGAGGAGTAACGTCCGAACTTGTCGACACTCATGGTGCAACTGAATAGTATTCTAGGGAGTAACGCATTTTTATGAGATTACCCCACGGTTTCGGAGTTCATCCACTAAAGCCACCCATTCGTTTTCCAATCCAGTATGACCCGCTTCTTTAGCTTCATGTATTAGTTTCATTCTATCCACCAATTTATTGATATTATTGTAATAAATCACATTTGTGTTATATAGTTTCTTCATTAAACCTGTACCCGTAACGGACTTACTTCTTTTTCTTCGTTCCTGAGCACTTACATCCAAAGTGGATGCCATAAATCTTCGTTTTACAGGTTTTCTTTGTGTTAACGGCATTGTTTGTCTTCTAGTTGGTATTAACTTGGATACAAATTCTTTATATTTTAAAGACTTAGATCTAAAAGGAGGCTGGTCAGGTAAATACTTTCTCCTATATGCATTTGTCTGTTCCAAAATATTTTTATATGCTTCCATGTCTTTTTCTTTCACTACCGATACTGAAGGCTTATTTTCAAATAATAATTCAAATAATCCTTTTGTGCCCTTATACCTTTGATCACCAATGACAATATTATCATGTTCGTCAACGTTTAACGGGCTATTACCTATCATTAAACCGTCTTCTGTTAATCTCGCTCCATAACTATAGTAATTCTTATTAGGAATTGTTCCGAGTAACATTTTTACCATGTATTTCCTTCCTAAAGGTCCTTTGTTATGAATGTTTTCACCCAACAAGCTTATGTTTGACGGACCTTCCCTTGTCTCTTCTTCTTTTTCCTCTTCACTAGCAGTTGATACAACTTCATGTCCTCTTTTGGCTTTTACTTCATATAATTCTTTTATTCCACTATAGTCCGGTGATTCTAGCTCTCTTTCGGGTTCTCCACCGGTAAAACCACTATACGTAGAGGATTCCGGGTCTTCATCACTAAACTCTTCTGATTTTACATTTTCTCTTTCAAACTTCGTAATAGGTGCAATCGCATCTCCTTCCAATACAGGTTTAGCAAATTTTTTGTTTAATTGTTTCAAGGGTTCAGTAATAGGTTTAAAAGTAGATTCAAGGAATTTCTCCCTCTCGCTAATACCTAGTTTCAATGCTCTGTTTTTAGCCCGAATAGAATCACTAAGTGATTTTATTTCTTTTACTAATTTTTCTTGGTTAACCATGTTTGTAGCAAGACGTGTTGTACAACAATGAATGTGTTATACCGCGTTTAATGTATTAATATAAATTTATCAAATCCTATCCTGTATCGACCATTGTTTAGCGGTTGTTCCTTCATAATTGTTAGGAACCCATACTTTTCAGCCCAAGCCTTTCCACACAACTCTTTAAATCGTTCAAATGTCATATCCGCATTTACATGATCAAAATATATATGTTTTAGGTTGGTTTCGTCCTGTTTAAATACAATTAACATGTTTGCATTGTCTCTAATGAGTTGTTTAGGTATTTTGCTGTAAGTTTGGCCAATATAAATGCTATCTATGTTGTTATGTCGACCCATAGCGAAGTAATTCCTTATTGTGTTTTGGTTTTCACAAGATACATCGTCGAATATAAACACGGAGAATGGTTTAGCTTCTTGTGGCTGCATGACACTCTCGCTTGCATTAAACTTTAAATATTTAACTTCAGGCACATTAGTCAGTATTTTTTCCAATAATTGATACTTTGGTTGTTGTAGTGATTTTGAAAATACATATAGATTGTTAAATCGTAATCCTTTAGGGTTTGTAATCAAATTGAATACTACATTAGTTTTTCCACAGTTGGAAGGTCCGGTAACCAGACAACGAACGGTGTTTGGTAACAAATTGCCATGTTTCCCACTATTGAATTCTGAATTATCCACTGTGAGTTCATCTATATTATTAATAGTAAAACTCTCTTTTTGTGGTACTATCTCCATCCTTTGTAATGGTTCAACCTAAAATGATTCTCTATCGTTATATCAAATCCTTTTTAGGTATCCAAGAATCTTCCGTCTTATTAAATCCTAACCATCGTACTTTGACCTTATCTTTTTTTCGTTGCAACACCTTTTCAACTAAATATACATCGCCTACTGTTGATTTTAACATTTCATGTCCATAAAACCCTCCTTCAAGCAATTGTCCTTTATTATCTTTTAAAATATATGTCTCAGGTACTGTAGGTTGTACTTTGAATACAGTAAAAACCTCATTGGTCCAATTTGGCAGGTATCTTTTACTGAATACACCTTTATATTTACTTATTCGCACTTTATCACCCACATTAAATTTTTTAGGCTTTAGTTTTTCAACTTTTGGTTTAGTATTCGTTTTTATACGTTTTAATACAAGGTTTTCATTTTTACTAGTTACTTGGTTTGGTTTCATCCCGATAGTCCTATGAAATTTGTTATTGTAATCGTTTATAAGTTTTGGTAACATATCAATCCATATGTGCGATCCTCTGTTGGAAAACATTTTATACATTGCACTTTTTAAAGTTCTGTTGAATCTTTCGATTATTGAGGCTTTTACTTCTGAATTGGTTGAATAATGGTTTATATTGTGTTTTTTCATTAAATTTGCAAATTCCTTATTAAAATATTCTTTTCCATCATCTGTTTGTAAATGTTTAATAGTATGTTTGTCTCTTTGTATAGCTGTTTCCATTGCTTTTGTAACACTTTTGCCACTTTTATCTTTTAGTGGTAAAGCATCTGCCATTTTTGAAAAACAGTTAATAACAGTCAATATGTATTTATATCCTTTATTTTGTTTGCTATAAGGAATCATTTCGATTAAATCCGCTTGATATAAATCATTAATTCCTTTTATCACCGTATTTCTTCGTGGAAACTTTCTTCTTGCAGGTTTATGAAGTTCGTTGACAATTTGTTGCTTCAAGTCCTTCATATTGCAGGTTTCAATGTTTGTTGTATCACATGTATATTCACAATGAATGTTGTTTTAAATATTGACATCATTTATATGGGTCAAGGTCATCCAAACTTGTGTAAAAAAATGGGGAACACGGCGTTGGACTTGCCGTGTTCCCCATTTTTTTACGGAAGGAGAAAGGAATAAGGTCGAAGTTGTAGAAGGACGAAGAATAGGTTACTAGTTGATAGGGTTTAAGGAGTAATGGCCGAAAGGAAGAGTGTGGATTTTGTCGGGTGAAATATGTCTTTTATCATCCCGAGCTGACAGTGCTTTTTTAATTTCGGTGACACTGTAGACTTGATGCTTGAAGCTTCGGATATTGTTGAATGTTGCTGATATCGTAGTATCTTCAAACAAACAAGTCTTGTAGTGGTCAAATGTTACGTGTTTTTTCAAATAAGATGTCTTCACTCCTTTTGCTTTCTTGACTGTCGGTGTGTTGTTCTCGTGGTACATCTTAAATGAATACAATTTCGCCATCAGCGCTACTATTTCTTCTAAAGGCATTCCATTTGCTTCATCTTTGAATTTTCCAATTACTTTTTTATTTTTTTCATTGAAATTTGGATGGTTCTTCGGATAGTCAGAAAAGTCGAAATCTTCTTTGTATGGAAAAGTCCTTAGGTCTTCATACATGTCCAAAGTCTTTATCCAGTAGATAAACGCGTCCGTATCCATGTATGCGACTCCAATGTTTTCCCTTCCGTAGTGTTTAACCATTTTGTTATAATGGAAATCATACATCAGGGTTTTACTTATGTCCAAAATCGACATACCTATGTATAACGGACGGTCCATGACTATTGTTGTTTTCTTCATACTGACAGCGACTAGATTTTCGTTTATAATCATGGATGTTCCGAAATTTGGTTTTTGCACTAATTTTTCCAATTTCCTAGGATCACTCACTAATTTTACATTTTTGTGTTTTCTTTTGTTCTCCAAGGTCTTCCCAAAGATGGCATTGTTCATTAATTTATAGAAGTCCTTTTCAAATGCTGTTGTCGCTGCAGCTCTTCTTGTAGTGTTGGAATCAATATATGGTTTCAACCAACAAGACTGGGTGAATTCAATAGCTCTATGGATTCTCACTATACGTAGACCCAATTCGAGAGCCTGTTGAACTACCCAGTAGTGAGCCACATAGCGATCTTTATTCTCCAAGGTCATCATCAATTTTGGCCATCTTCCTGTCGGTGAAACTTCAGTCTTGGCTAGGAGAGGCAAGTCGTAGTGATGGTCATGAAGGTGCTCCGGGTATTCAAAATCACAGTCCAAAATATAGCCTTTTGGACCATCCTTTGGAATCTGTGAGATGTCTCCGATGGTGGCCGGGTCGATCCATTTGAAGTCAGCGTAGGGAAGCGGATTTGACATTGCCCAACCATAAAGGTTGTTTGCGTCAAAGTAGCCAAGGTAGACCGATGGTTGTTGCTCGTCGAAGCCGGGGATGTACTTGTTGTTGGCTTTGACATGACGTGTTACAGCTTGTGTCAAACCGCCCCGTACACCAGATTCCATCATGAGCACCATATCAATATCCGTTAGAAGTTCCAGTCGACAGTTGGTTGACTTTAGCATAGCTTGCCATGCTAATCCTGGAGATGTGTACGAGTGTAGAGGGTCCAGTCCATAGGCGGAGAAGCAGGTGTTTCGAAATTCTTCCATCACATCGCACAGCAGAGTTACGTCCAATTTTATATAAAAGTCAGAATATTCCCCTAAGGTTTGAATGTTTAGTTGGTTCCAAACATTACAAGCATGATTGTAGTCTTCAACGGAGATTTCACTTTCGTTTAATTTGCTGTTGAAGGCTTCAATCGGTGGTAGACTGGTTTCTTCAAATTTTTCTGTAGAAGTTATGTAATCGTAGGGGAACACTCCTTTACGTAATACTAAGTCCAATTTATCTTCAGGTACAATCTTGCTGGTTTCTTTTAAGTCTTCTCTTCGTAGATTCTCAGACAATCTGCTCAAACTAGATGCCATAAATCTATAAGAGTCTACAAAGCGAAGTTTAATTTTACCTACTGTTTTTGAGAAACTGATATACTTTTCCAATGTTGTAGCAAGAACATCGATTTTACCATTATCTCTTCCTAATTCTGGAATAATGAAGTGGGAGTCGTAGCCGCTAAGATTGTGTAACACTACAGGGATAAAGTTTGGCAGTTTGTAATTTATATTGCATGAATTACAAGCAGGTCCTCTGTATAACCCTGTGAGGTGATCATGATCTCTTACTTTTGGATTTTCTTCACTGAAGCTCTTCTTACATAGATAACATCTTGTTGCTGAAATGTATTCTTCTTGTTGATTTTGGTTCAAAGGTTCCATGGGTAAAACATTACCGTATAAGCGTTCCGCCTTTTCAGCAATCTCATACAACTGGTCTACAAAATACTTAGCAGCTTCTTCCCCACGGTAGAGTATCGGAGTGGATGTTAAGCCATAGTCTTGCAATTGTTCTTCAGGTAAAGTAGATTTCACCAATAAGCAAAAACTGTTAGGTTGATGCAATTGATATTTGGTTCTTCTAGTTACTTCACCATCCGGAAGTTCCTGCGGCACTAACGTGGATTCAAAGTCAGCATAGATAACTAGTGGAATCCGGTATTGGTGAACTGTTTTATTGAACTGGACAAATGCTCTAGATGGTGGTGGCAGACTAATCTTCACTTCATAGTTGTCATTACAAAGCCGCTGGTGTTCCGACAACCACTCCGATCCTCCACGTCTCAACTCTTTATATGTGAAACAGAAACATCTTTTACACACTGTTAACCTACGTTTCTGTTTTGATAATTGATTTTTAACCAAGGCTGCAAAGTCCTTTATCCACACATAATGTGAAATTTCACCCTTAGTTATCAATAACAGATCCGTGTGGTTTCTTTCCTCAACTTTTGATACTCTCAGAGGATAAACACTATTGGAATCATCTAAACCAAACACATTTACAGAAACACCTGGGTTTTGTTTCTCAAAATTACCAATACTTTTAACACTAACAGGGTATGACAAACCTCGAAAGTTGTAGCGGTGTTGGACATTTTGATACGCTCTGCTAACTCTACAAGGATTTTCTTGCACATATTTTGTTAGCATAGCATATTTAAAGCATTCATTGTCCTCATTTTGCACATTGATACAAGATTTGGTAGCTTGTATCTTCTTTGGCAAAGGTATATAACTACTACCCCTTATACCATATCCGTGCTTGTGAACCCTTACATCCATACCTTCAATCGATGACAGACTCCAGCCGAATCCTCTTCCTTCATGTTCTTGCAGTTTAACTAGCAGTTCATGCAAACATTCTTCAATAATTTCATTGATATCAGATTCAGTTGTAAGGGTTCGGTTTTTGGTAATGAATGCTCTTAATGCCGTTTCACCATCAGTATTGGTAAACTTTGATTCTAACACCAGTCCAAATTTAATGAAGTTCAATCTCTGTAATTCTTCTTTTAGCGTTTTTCCAACAAGTACTCTGGCCTGGGTTATAAAATTATCTAATTCCAATTGCACATTATCAATTTTAAAATGTGTTACAACTTGTCCTGGTAAGGCCGTGGCGCGCAGTTGTCTCACATCTTCCAGTTCTTCTTCCGTGTCCTCTTCTTCCGTGTCCTCTTCTTGCATATCCTCTTCTTCAATAGGTCTTCTAGTAGTGGATGGTCCAGCACCAGCAAATTGGATCACACTAGGTCTTTTTCTTTGCATTTGCTGTAGATAGCTGTCCCAGTAGTCCGTCTGCTTCTGGTGCTCTTCCAAAAACCGGTCAATTGAGTCTAAGTCTATTTCATCCATGGTAATATCTTCTTTTCTATCTTCGTCTTCATGTAATTCTCTATGTATGGTGAAAAGATCTTCGTCTTGAAAGATTTCCCCACAAATATCGCAAAGAGCCATTTCAAACAGTTTGGCTTTGAATGCACACTCTGTGAATGTCCACGCAATAATGAGCAGCGCACTCCACAGGGACCCTTTATATCCGAGGCAGATAGGTGGGGAAAGTGACGTCATATGGAAACAGGTTATCACTCATGTGCTAAATTTAGCCTTTACACAACCGTTTGTAATACATTTATCAGTAGGCTTGATAAATTGATGATATTTGGTCTAGATTCAATAATTTGTACAAGTTTTTTCAAAGACGTCTGTTTGAGCAAGTTTATGTAGGTCAAGGTCATTTGGAATTATTATTTTGAGCGGGGGATAGAGCACTAAGCAGCATCATTTACTACAAAGTGCTCTATCCCCCGCTCACATTCTTTTTTTTAACTTTTTGTTTAAACTTTTTACAAGGGTGAAACATCACCATCAGAGTCGGAATCATCCTCATCACGGAATAAGCAGCGATGACAATACATAATTCTTCTGGCAACTAACATCCTATCCATTGGACGATGGGGAGTGTCTTGTTCTTGTTCTTCTTCTTCAATTTCCAATTGGAATTCCATTTCCGACTCAGATGACGACTCTAATGTTTCGTAGGCGTGCAAGTCCACTTCATTATCCATTGAACCAGCTTCGTCAGAGTCCGTTTCAATATCCATTATCTCTTCCTCCTCCTCTTCTTGATCAACCGCAGGTAGTTGGTCCTCTAGGTCCTCTACTTCTATAATTTCTAGAGGTATTACCTCCAGAATAGAGACAATTCTGTTGCGATGGAACACGGTGTTGTCAAGTGGAGCCATGGTATGGAAGTGTTGTATCCATCCAATTTGCTTACCCTTTTTATACCCCCACCAACTATACAATTTATGTGGGTCAAGGTCACGTAAAGATACCCTTTGAGCGGGGGATAGACCACTAAGCAGCATGCTAGTCCATTGCCGCAAAGTGATCTATCCCCCGCTCTGTTCTACAAAACCTCAATCAAGTCCAAGTCCAAGTCCTGTTTAACACATTTTATTCTAATTCCATATCCAATTTAAAAATTTCAATTTCACATGGTTTACATTCCTGATGTATCAAACACTCCAGCTCCCTAAACATATCGTCCAGTTCGTCCAAATTATGATGTCCTACTTTTAACACATGAAGGTGGTTCATGCTTTGCATTGTAGCATGACCATCAACAAACAAGTTTCTTTTCCACGCTAACATAAATTGGCAGTTTTCTTGAAAGATTTTTCTCACCAAACAATCATACACAGCCGTCAACATGTCTCTACAATCTTCATAGTGTACCATCACAGAATACCTGTCCAAGTTAGCACCAAGCAGCGATCCACTCATTGTTTCTAGCGTTCCACTGGAAGGTCCAAAGCAGAATGAAGTCGAGATGTATAGACCCCCTCTTTTATACCAGTTAACCGGTTGTCCTTGCTGTAAAGTGGGTCAAGGTCATCCAATGCTACCCTTTGAGCGGGGGATAGACCACTAAGCAGCATGCTAGTCCATTGCCGCAAAGTAGTCTATCCCCCGCTCTGTATTCTACACACACACACACACACACACACATGTCCATGTCCAAGTCTTTCATTACATACCCAATATATATTCAGTTCCTTCATCATCACTATCACTCATCACTGCTTCCACAAACTCCACAGGATTAAAGTTAAATTGTTTCAATTGTTCTTTTAAGTTTTCAATTTGTTGGTCCTTTACTTCTAAAACACTGTGAAGGTGTGATATGTAGTCCGCTGCCTCGTTGATGCTTGCTACTCTCGGATCGCCTAACTTCAAGCTGGGAACTACACCCTGCAGCCTGAAGTACGCCATACGCCTTTCTTGCTCCTGCCGTTGACCAGGACTGAGCAAGCCTTGTCCGTCTTGGCTTACCTCCAGCAAGGTCCGTAGCATCGGAGCTTTGCAGGCGTTTGCCCGAGCAACAGTTATGCTGTGGAATGGTCGAGCAGGTCCACGAGTAGCAGGCAGAACGTTGGCAGCACGCCTTCTTGAAGAAGAAGAGGAAGCCTGAGAAGTTTTGGAGTTGAAAGCCATGTTACAGTGCTGTATTCAGCTAAGCGGTACAAAGCAGGATAACCAAACTGCACGTTAATCAAAGTCAAAGTCAAAGTCAAAACAGATTTATTTCCAAAAATAAAAATATCCTTAATACAACAAATTACATAAAGACAACAAAAAAAAAATTATAAATTAAAGAAACAGAGATACATGTACAATAAGGAAATAGGCCCACATGGACCGTGAATGGTCTGTGCGTAGGCCCGAGTTGTTATAGCAGTACTTATAGTTAAATATATTATTACTGAAAATAAATGTAAAAATTGGGAAAAAATCTGTTAAATACTTAATTTTGAAATAAAAGAAGAATAACTATATCAATTATAAACTTATCTTTCCACAATATAACAATTAGGCTAATCCGAGCTATTTTAACTGAATAAAATAAGAAATCACGATTAACTAATGGATGTGACGCATTATAAAGAGAAATAATAATAGTAATAAAAATACTTAAACGGATAGGAGGAAACATGAAGCGTGTCGTGTCGTGCATGGGGAAGGGGGGGGAGGATGGACAGTCAGTCACGTTGGAGTTAGTTGTTTATGGGTCTACTGTAATCAGCACAGATAAGGGACTCGGCCTCCTCATCACTGATAACCAGTAACCAATCCTTAAGTCTTAATTTAAAAACGTTAATCGAAGGTGAATCAAAAAGTGTATTGCTATTAAAGTGGGAGAAATAATTTCGAAATAAGATATGAGTAATATAAAAACAATTAGTCTTTGCAAAAGATTTTTGTTGTTGGATAGCAGAAATTCCAACTCTAGTTGCATACCTTGTATTGTAAGAGTGTGAAATGAGAGGAAACAATGAGCCTGAGTTTTTGAAAATGTAACTGAAAAGCTCCTTAACAAACAACTTTTGAATCGAAAACAGTTTTGTTTCTTGAAATAATAGAACTGTGGGGAATCGTTTACACTTTTTAAACCCAACTTTTAAAATAGATTTCTGCACAACATTTAAACCAGTAAGATGTGATCTATATGCCCCGCCCCAAGCTATAATGCCATATGAAAGAAGTGATTGGACATAAGCAAAATAAGCAATTTTGACTTCCTTAAAAGTGAGAATTTCACTTAATTGCCTAAAAGCAAAAATATACTTTCGAATTTTACATTTTAGGAATGTGATGTGTTCTGTCCATTTCATACGCGAATCAAAAATAACACCTAAATACTTATAAGCTGACACTTTTTCAATTGCCTCACAAGGACAGTCATTGTTAACATGATTATTACAATTGTGCAAAACTAAATCATTTAAATTATAGTCAGACAAAGTAGAGAGAGATACAGGCATGTACTTAGTCTTAGAAACATTAAGAGAGAGTATATTTTGGTTCAGCCACTTTTTTACTAACATTAGATCCGAAAGAGATTTGTTTCTGGCACCATCCCATGACTTATCCTTGACAACGATCAATGTGTCATCGGCAAAAAGAAAAAGTTTTCCAAAAAATGGGTTGTTTTGAAATGTTATTAATGTAAATTAAAAATAAAATTGGTCCAAGAGTACTGCCCTGAACAACACCATAATCCACAGATTGTTCATCACTATTGATGCCGCATATGGACACGGTCTGTCGTCTGTCAGAGAAGTAACTCCTGAACCACGAAAGAGCATTCCCAGTTACACCTATAGCAGATAGTTTTTCAATGAGTTTAATCCTGTCTACACTGTCAAATGCTTTTTTCAAATCTAAAAAGATTAATAACGTGCGCATGTTGTCCGAGAGTGCATGATAAATTTCTTTATTTACATCAAAAAGAACATCAGAAACATTTTTGTCAGTCCTAAATCCATATTGACAGTCTGCTAAAATTTTGTTTTGATTGAGATATGCAACTAGTTGTTCCTTCACTATCCTCTCAAGAACCTTAGAAAAAACGCTTAGAAGAGATATTGGTCGAAAATTATTTTTCTCAGTGTATAAGCTGGATTTGTAAAGAGGAAATACTTTGGCTAATTTAAAATTATTTGGAAAAACTCCATAAGCAAGGCTTAAATTAATGAGGTGTAAAAAAGGTTTGGAGAGGATACCGATATTATCTTTGAGAATGGTAGCCGAGACACCATCATGGCCAGGAGCAGACCCACCACGTAATGCAGTCACATGTCTAATTACGTCTAGTTTTGTCACCGTGCGTAGAGTAAAGAAAGTGTGCTGCCTGTAGTCCGCGTCGTTGATAAGCAACGGACCGCCCCCATCAATAGAGGTGGCAAGATTGTGCCCAACAGCCGAAAAAAATGTATTAAAGTCGTCAGCGACATCTTTGTACACATTTGGAGTGATGCTAGAAATATTTGGCAAAAATTTTCGAATTGGAAAAGCGTCCTTTACAGTATTTCTTCCAGCCAGTTCATTAACTAATTTCCAAAAAGTTTTCGGTTTATTTTGGCATTGATTGAGTTTAAGTCTATAATAAGCGCGTTTGGAGTTTTTAATTTCTCTAGTAATTTGTTGTCTTAGAGCACGATAACTATTTTTTAATGTAACATTAAAAGGTTGATTATTGACTTTTTTACTTAACTTATCTCTTTCACGAATTAACTTAATTAAGTCTTTTGAAATCCAAGGTTTTAATTTTTTATATCTTGATGAAGCTTTGATAGGTTTTTTAGAACTTTCGATGGAATCTGTAACAATCTTTAAAAGATCTGATGCACAAGAATCTACATTTAAATTTTGATAAATATTATTCCAATCAATTTGAGCGAGACTACAGGACAGCAGTGCAGAGTCAACAATGCGTATAGTAGTGTCTGAAGTGACCGACGGTGCGCGTTTCGGGAAAACAATTGACATACCGGTACTGAAATGATCTGTAACATTAGTTTGTAAAACAGCTGATTTAACGTTGGTGATATCATTATATCTAACAAAAAAGTGGTCAATGCAGGTCTTACTATTATTTGCTACTCTAGTTGGCTTATTTATACACTGAGTAAGACCAGCACCAATTAAACAGTTAAGATATTCATCGGTTATACCGTCTATATTTAATAAATCAAAGTTAAAATCACCAACCACAATGACCATTGTATCTTTACTCAAACTGTTTAGATAATTATATAAGTCGTTTATAAATAGTTGACAATCACAATCAAATGTACGATAAATAGCTAGAAGGCAAAATTTTTTACTGTGGAAATTAAAAGTGAGTTCTAGTCCGTAAACATCAGCAAGAGAAATCTGAGATATAGAAACTGATAAATGCTTCTTAAAATAGACCACGACACCGTCGGCCCTGTTCCGTCTGTTATCGGTGAGTGCCAAGTCAAAGCCGTCAATCGCCCGCCCCTCCTCCCCCTCCTGCAACCAACACTCCGTTAGAACAATGACGTCTAAAGCAGGAAGTTCATTTAAATAAATTAAAAATTCGTCCAAATTTTTTGAGTAGCTTCGAATATTAGTGTTTATTATTTTAAGTGCGTCATCTCCACTTTCAACCGAGAAAAAATTTGCAAATTCATTTAATGTCTTAAGTTCTAAACAGTTGTGGAAAAATAATGAGCTGTCATCATCATCATCCGCATCCATCCACTCTGCCTCCGCTACAGACCACCCACCCAGCTGGCAACCCTTAGTTTACATATTAAATCTATAGTTACATAAGAATAGGCTATACAATAACTACGCAATTTTCATTGGATGACTAAAAAAACCAAAGAAAATACAGAATACATTAATTAAATACTACACTTATTAAGCATTAGGCCTATAATCAAACAAGACTCTAAAAATATGACAGAAAAAGATAAAAACAATATAAAAACATCAGTAATAGTAACTGTAGATAATAATTAAAAACAGTAAATTTGTTAAATTTTTTAAACTCTACTATGACCTTTATTCACTGATATTAAATTATTTACCTATTAAATTGGGAAAATTCCCGTACAAAGTAGATATATTAAGAAAATAAAAAAGTACTTTAATTGGATCAATTCGTGATTTAATATACTCTTGAAAAGTGATACATTTTTAAAAATTTAAAGTTTACTACTAACAAAATTAATATTTACAAAAGAAATAAATAAGAAGTAAACAAAACTTTTTTTTCTTTTACTAAACGTGATATTTGTTTACGTAAACTTTTGGTTCTGACTATACTTAATAAATGAAGAATAAAACAAACAACTGAAAAATAAAACTCTTACCGTATATAACATTCTTCAAATCTTAATTTCCATAGAACATTTAAAATCCAAACCTTATAATTAATAATAAATTGAGAACCAATTCAAAATTATGGTTTGAGAAAAACAACAAATGTAAGCTAATATAGTATTATATACAAACTTAAACTACCTTACTTGGAAGTCAGAAAAACTTTAAATCACTATTTTCCCTTGGAGCTAAGGTTGTCTAAGTCACTCAAAGCCGCAACTCGAAAAGACTCGGACCCCTCGGACTGTTTGACGAATACTTTACCGTTGAAAAACCCGGCAAAGACGACTTTTCCCTCCCTTCTCAGCTGTCGAGCCTTCCAGAGCAGCGCTTTATTATGGGGTGTCACGTGATCGTTAATGTAAATATTGCTGGACGGAAGAGAAGGATTGATGTCGGTGGCGTTGAGGTTTTTCTTGGACCTAGCAGCCCTCATCCATATCTCCTTGGTGCGCCTGGAAGAGAATTGGGCGATGATCGGTGGGTGTGAGTGTTTCTTGTTAGAGAACCTTTGCAGCCGGTGTGCGATGGAGAAGTCCTGCGCCCCGCAGGTGACACCGATGGCCTGTGCAATCTGCTGCAGACACGTGTATATGTCCTCCCCCTGAGTCACGGGCAGCCCGACAATTTCAATATTGGCGGCGCGGGAGTGCTGTTCGGCGTCGTGTAGTCGCATCTGCAGGTCGTACACCTCATTCTGCAGCTCACTGTTGGCACGTTCGAAGTTGCTGCAGCGCTCTCGCAACTCGGTCTGCTCGTCGTCCAGCCTGGACACACCTTCCTGCAGCTTTTGTATATCCTGTTGTAAGGAGCTGACAGAAGCTAACACTGCATTTATTTTCTCATCCGTATTTTTATTTATCTCAACTTTCATTGAACGAATAGCTTCCAAGATAGTATCCCTGTCGTCATTACTACGAACAGATGCGGTAGATTTAGAGTTCTCAATACACAAGTCACACTTGAGTGTCTTGTTCTTGGACTTAGTGAAGCTCTGCGACGACCCGGCTCGCGTGCACGTGGCGTGGAAGCTTAACTTGCAGTCCACACATTTTCCGATAATGTCACTATCACTGAGTACTTGATCACACTTGCCACAGTTTTCAGACATGATGAAAAATAACACAGTTAATGTAAAAACTTTTAAACACTATTAAACTACTAAATAAAGTTAGAGCAAAGCTTGCATAAACCAGCCAGGCAGGTAGCGGCACGAGCTAGATAAGAAGCGGCCGCAGAGATAACGCGTCCGCTCCCATCGACTGCCAGATAACAACTGGATACCCGTATATATACACTTATCAGTGGTGGGGGTACTAGCTAGCCTTGGTAAAGTGGGTCAAGGTCATCCAAAAACATTACCAGAACGGGGGATAGATCACTAAGTGGCATGTTAGTCCATTGCCACAGAGTGATCTATCCCCCGCTCTGTATTCCGCATTCACACACACATTCATACAAACACGCAAGTCCCAGTCCGAGTCTTTACCCACACCTATCCACTCTCATCCTCACTATCATCACTATCATCTAACAATCTGTCACACTTCATAATTAGTTTTTCCCATTCTTTCCGGATCAAAAGTATTTCACTGTGTGCACTCTCCAACAACCTCTTCTTTTCCTCTAACAACCTGTCCTTTTCCTCTATCAATACGTTACAACCTTTAATATATCTTATAGCAGCTCTAACAGTGTCTTCCTGTGAAGATGCACCAACCACTACACCTGGCACTACCTGCTGGAGTTCTTCATACAAGCTAGACTCTCTTCTGGAGGCTCCACTGCTGCACAACTCCGTCTTGCTCGGAGTGAATCCGAAGAACCGAACGCGACTCTTTGACAGGCGGCCCCGCCGGATCGGTCCAGAGCTTGAGCCAGAGTTGGATGCGGTCGGGCCAGAGGTAGAGGCTGGAATGTTCATGGCTGACATGGTAGTATTCAGCTAAACAGTGTAAAGCAGAATGAGAAGACGGTTGATCACCACTCCTATATATACCCATTTTTAGTGGTAGGGGTAACCCGGGGGGGGGGGTAAGTTTAAGGACTTCCACTAACTTTCCCTTAGTCCTCGCGGTCATCGGTTTTACATACCTTTAGCACACCCATCATTTTGGTTTCTTCGATAACATTACACACCTCAAAAACCCAAGCAAACAGCTCATCTATGTTGTTATAATTAATTTTTGTCCAGTGTTCATACTTGTGGGTTTGTTTGTTTATAATACATAGATAAAATGTAGACCCATCTCGTCTTATACAACACTCAACTTCCATTCTATGCCGGTTTAGCACTTCCCAAGCATTGTGTTCATTTATCAAGAAGTCACCACCTTTGAAATTGTACTGTGACATGTTTACCACAGAGCATGGGAACGGACTGAAGCAAATGAACGGCTCATACAAGCTTATTAAAAGCGTTAGAGTGGGGGGTATCACGTGATACACGACATAAGTTGTAAGGTTAGCAGTTTACTTTAAACAGTAATTTATGTGGGTCAAGGTCATTCAAACTTTAAAAATTTTTTACCTCCAAACACTTGTAGCAAGCTACAAGCGTTTGGAGGTAAGTTTTTTATTTGTTAAAGATTTTTGTAACTTAGTCTTCACCCTCAAGGACACGGTTTGAGATTGTCCCAGTGATTTTACATCACCGCCAGGTTAAAGTATTATACAAGTCAAGTATTTTTTTTTTTTATTAGTTGACTTGTATAATACCCCTCTCCCTTACTTTAAGAGGGTTAAGACTAAATTTAGAAAAATTAATTTGGAAGAAGAAATTTAATTAATGTCCAACACTTTTAAACACAATTTTGATTTTTTGGTGAGCCCATGTCCTAGTCCATTTCCCAAACAGATAGGCATCCTTTTCTTCGAATTAAATAAGCCCCGGGGACAAAAAATTCTCTTTGTACCATCGCAGGTGGTACTTTCATTCTATGAAGGCGGCCATCACCTTTTAGAATGATTTGCACATTTATGTTAAATGCTCCATAAGCTTGAACAATGAAATAATATTTTTTGTCCCTCTTGAGCCTATTAATTTTCAGCTTCTGCGGACTGTTGGGGTGTTTGAACTTGGACTTTTCAGGCATAATATTAAGGCTATAGGGCTTTGGTGTCGGAATTTTGATTTTCTTATTCAAGTGTCGTTGGCAACGATCTTTTTCTGGAAGAGCAAAACTCGGACAACAAAGAACCACAGCCTCTCTGCTAAACCAAACATAATCGCATTTATCACGCTTGCCAGCAGGGCATTTAACACGATTACGTTTCTTTTGTGTTGGACTCTTAGTGTTTTGGAGCGGCGCTTGATCTAACTTAGACTGGCTGGAAAGGATGGAGGGTGATGGTTTAGCACGGTCAAGGGGTAATTTGCAAAGAATTTTGGGTCGGGTAGGAGAATGGGGCTCACACTTTTCAAAAAAAAGAAGCCCCACTTGGGGCATTTATGTTGCCATCGCTGAAGCCTCCCAAGAGACCCAACTATAAACAATTACAAACTTGTGTGTTACTAATACCTAACTGTTAACTTTTAAAAGACCTCTATATATATAAACTGTGTTAATAAGACCTGACTGTTAAAGATTTTGAAAACTTTTATATTTAGGTCAAGGTCACGAAAAAACTTTAAAAAATTAAGTTAAAGACTTAAAGACTTAAAGACTTTAAGTTAAAGACCCCCTATGGGGGTGTGGGGCACTTGGGTTGTCATCGCTGTAGCCTCCGAAGAGACCCAACTATGACAACAAGGCAACATCCAATGTCGTGTACCCTTCGCCACGCGAGACTTGTAAACATTTACTGCATTTCGAACTAATAACTTTTCCAATAGCTAACAAAATGTCATTTACATACTTTTCAAAGAAACTGAGGACGCCCTAGTGGCTTATGTCCTCGGTCCGAGTGCAGAGGCCATCGGCTCATTACCCCCGTATAAGCGTACAAACGGACCACCTCCTATTTCTCAGCCGCATTGAAGCATGCATGAGAGGAGCCTAACAATTATAAAAAGTGGCTTTACACGGGGGCCTACTCCCGTAACCCTATCTTTAATATTTTTAATTTAGCAATGCAGTAAATTTTTACAAGTCCTATGTGGGTCAAGGCCACACGGACATTAAAAAATTTCGGCCCCCGTACATCCATGGCGAACCACGAATGTTCGGGGGCCTTGGGGACAAAAAAACACAAATAGCTAACAAAGTTTCATTTACATAATTTTGAGTTTCCAGAAGGGAAACTAACTGAGGACACCCTAGTGGCTTACGTCCTCGGTCCGAGTGCAGAGGCCATCGGCTTATTACCCCCATATAGGCGTACAAACGGACCAACTCCTATTTCTCAGCCGCATTAAAGCATGCATGAGAGGAGCCTAACAATTATACAAAAGTAACTTTACACGGGGGCCTACTCCCGTTCCCTGTCTTTACGATTTACTTTGAGCATTGCAAAAGCTCAAGGGGGAAATGCTACAACAAGCGTATACACTTTAGAAAAATATAACACACTTACAACACACAATTGAGCTCAACGTAGTCAATGCTGGAACAAGCACATACATGTTAAACACATATAACGAACAAGACACAAAGGATAAAAGACACACAGGAGACATAAGGTACAAGTAAAACACTCTCATATAAAACAATTCGCAATACCCAAACGCAAGCGCAATATCTTACAACTAATACAAGTCTTAAAGTTAGAGCAGACTTCGCTAAACACTGAAGGCGCCATTCAATGTTTAGTGATGCCTATGGCGGTCCGTCCCGGTCGTTCACGTTCAACGCGCGGGAGCGGACTGCGAGCCGGCTCTGGCTGGGCCCCCTTATATCCCCACCGGGGCTGCCACGCCCAGGATATCAGGGGTGGGGGAGGGGGTGGGGGTGGGGGTGGGGGTGGGGGTGGGGGGGGGGCTCGCACTTTTGCCGGGGGGGGGGGGGGGGGCTCGCACTTTTTGTCGGGGGGGGGGGGGTTCGCATTTTTGTCGGGGGGGGGGCTCGCACTTTTTGTCGGGGGGGGGGGGGCTCGCACTTTTTGTCGGGGGGGGGGGGCTCGCACTTTTTGTCGGGGGGGGGGGTCAGGTAAGTTAAGTGGGTCAAGGTCACCCACAACACTTGTACTCTAAGTGTTGGCTGTACCCCCACCACAACTGGGTCCCTAGGCTGCACAACACCGCTTCGCCAGTATGTCTCCGGCTTCCATGCGGTGCGTCTCGCTGTTCCATAGCTCTCTATATGTAAGTAATTTTACAAGTTCTGAATGTAGGTCACTACACTTTAACTCTGGGACGATATCGACTTGTAGTATTTCAGTGTTTTGACTCAAGGTCATCACACTTTAACTCTAGCACATCGGTTATCGTACCAGAGGTGCTCAATAACCTAACTTGTAATGTTTAGGGTGGCGTTTGCACGCCACATGGTATCGCCATGACTGTCCAGTCCAAGTTTTAAGTTAAATTAATTTTACTGTAATCTTTTCCATTTCCGCTTCGTTTTGCCAAAGTATAAGGTGTCGCTTAATAAAGTGGTATTTCTCTAAAGTTATAGGAGATTGCAGGGATACAATTAGTTTATTTAGGAGACTCTTTATCTTGGAGTTTAACACAATTTCCACTTTGACTTTGCTTCCTCGGCTCTCACAGCCTAAGCTGTACAGAAATGTTTCTTCTAGTGCCAACTCGGGCCAAGAGAACAGTGTGTTGACTGTAGGACAGCTCATGGTGAAGTGATGCGATACTTCAGCGTTAAGCCTCACCTTACCCCACCACTGTGACCTTCCCCCACTCCTGCTGTTTCCCCCACCTCTTTTCCCTTGACTCGTGCGCTACAAGCAGTCTCTCAGTATTGTGTGGACTTTTGTGAGGAGACGCCATGTCGCGGGACACTTTAGGTAAGAAACTTAGCCGTGTTAAGGCTTTATTAGTTGCGAGGGGTTATAAGTTAAGAGGGTTTCGACTTTAGCTAAGTGGCGCAAACTGTTGCGCGGACACCCTAAGTTTTATACAAAACGGACTAATGTCAGTTTTACTGATGAGGATTTGTTTAAAATATTGGATGAAATGACTTTCCTTGCAAAATTCAGTTAGTTACTCCCATTCCTGACAGTTTAGAGTCTTAGTCTCTCAAGCCGATATACCTAGAGTACACAGGGCCTGACGGTCAGTCACTCGGTGGCTGTCGTGGGGTGCGCATCGGTGTCGGCGCTCTGTAGTTGTTAAGTGTTCAAGGTCACAGTAATATGAAATTGCGGATGTTGTGCTTGTTCAATGGTCTCTGAGGACTAGTGGATGACGGTTTAAGCAAGGTCATGTCGCAAACTCGAGTTTGACTTGGCACTTTTGCTGTTTCTCATCGCAAATTCGCTCCAAGTCGTCCAAGGTCACGTGGACCTCTGACTGAAACTCGGAGCGTAGTGCGAGAAACGCAAAAGTGCCAAAAAATTTTGAGTTTCGGCGTGACCTTGACCTTAACAGTGTCAGTGACGTCATTTTGATGATGTAATGGATGATGACATCATCAGCATGTCATTTCTGAGACGTCATGGGTGTGACGTCACGGAAATGACGTCATCGATGGTGACGTCATCAATTACGTCATCGATGACGTCATTTTGATGACGTCATGGGTATGACGTCATCGATTGCGTCATCATCGATGACGTCATCGATTACGTCATCGATGACGTCATCAGGGTCATTGACCTTGGCGATGACGTCATCACATTCCTCAGAGGTCATTGAACTGAGCCAGCAACCGCAAAAACACACTACTCACGCCATCCAATTATGTTACGTAATGAACCGCCAAACACTACGGTGCCCTGATTGTGGTGTCCCCGTGGCTATACTGTGGTTTTAGTGTATTTCCCTACAGGGAATGCCATATTATGGTAGTAGTCACGGTGAGACCTGAGTCCGGGATGATATTACTTTTTCATTTTGAGGTCCCCAGAAGCCAAAAACACCATTAGTTAATTTTCATATATATGTATCCAAGGTACTGATAAGTTTTGACACACCTCCGATTTTGATGAAATTTCGTTTGAAGGTGTAGGACCAGGTCTATTTTCATGCGTTCGCGAACCATGGTTTTGAGAACGGGGTTTCATGGAGTTTCAAAATAGTAAAAAATGGGTTTTTGGCATTTTTTGACTTATATTTTTAAAATTCTACCTTTTTAAACAAAAAACTACTTAAAAAGGCTTAAAAAACAAACAGTTTAGTAAAATGACTTTTAAACTTTGCTTAACAGGTTATGGAGAAAAACCAAAAATAGGTTTTTAACGTTATTGTTACGAGAACTAAACCCTGTATCTCACATATTTATTGACACAACTTGATCAAATTTAGTATGTAGGTTCACTAAATAGGGTTCAACTTATATTTTCTTTCAGCACCTAATATGGCTGCAAACAACCTACTTAACCCCATGGGGTTTAAGGGGGGAAATAAAAATAAAAATACCACAGGTTGACAAAATTTAGCATCTATCTGCACTAGGAAAGAATATTCGTCTATCTGATTACAACACCCTTATGACATCAAACCTTCATACTTAATAATCTCAAGAAGTAAATGGGGTAAATTATAAATACCAAATTCCAGCTTCATTCAACCCAGGGGATGAGGTAATTCGCTCCACTTATTTGAGGGTATGAGGGATAATGTATGTGAAATATGAACGTTCCATTATGTCATGTACTTGTTTTAGTATTTAAACAAAACTATTTAAATAATACTTTGCCTTATACAACATGAAGACAACAACAATTTTTTTTTTTTTTTTTTTTTTTTTTTTTGAGGGAGAGGCGGAAAAATGCATTACGCACACAGGTGGCCAGCCTGTAGTGTGGGGCTCCCCAAAAAACGGGTTTACCCACTAAAAAACCTCCTCTACTCTTTAGGAATCTAACCTGGAATTGTTTGTCACATTACGTCAGGCTAGGCCTAAATTTGGCTTACGCCCGTGGGGCTCGCTCCTTATCCAGCCGCTCGATCAAGGGATCTGGGCCACTTCGCGGTCCAGATCGGTTTTCTTTTCCAGGAGGATGCCCGGACGAACTGTGACAAACAATCCCAGTTGCCCTCATCCTCCAAAATCTTTTGGCAGACCGAGTCCACCGAAAATACACCAAAGATTTGTGTGGCCTCCAGGCGGGGCCCTTCCCAACGGGGACAGCGGAAGAATGTGTGTTCCGCATCGTCGGGAACACCCGGGCAATAAATGCAGTCCGGTGAACCGTCTTTCCCATCCGGTTCAGGTACGACCGAAAATAGCCGTGACCTGTGAAAAATTGGGTCAGGTAGTAGTCCACCTCCCCATGCCGCCGTTCCACCCATGGTTGGACCTGCTTGATAAGTCGCGCAGTCCATCGTCCTCGGGTGTCGTGCTCCCAGCTGTGTTGCCACTGCTGGAAGGTTCGGGAGCGCTCTTCTGTTCTTGCCGTGTCCTTGCCGATCTCGCCTTGTCTCTGATAAATCGCTTTCCTCTCCCCTGCCAAGAGCTTGACAGGGATGACTCCGGCGACCACCAGGACGGCAGGCTCGGACACTGTCCGGTAGGCGGAACACTCCGGAGCGCAGCTTGACGCTGAACCCGGGCGAGTCGCAACCTGTAGCACTCCTTATCTAGAGCGCCTGCCCACACCTCTGCCCCGTAAAGAAGCACGGACTGGACCGCGGACATCAACAGACGTCTTCTGCTGGATCGGGGACCCCCGACATTGGCCATCAGCCTACTAAGGTAAGTCACTACCTTAGCGGCCTTGTCCGCCGTACGGAAGATCTGATCCCTCCAGCTTAACTTGGTGTCCACCATAACCCCGAGGTATTTGGCGGCACGAGTTGATGTGACCACCTCCCTTCCCACTCGAAACGGGACGACGGTGTCGATCCTCTTCTTCGTGAGAATCACGATCTCCGTCTTACTGAGAGCAAGTGAGAGACCGTGATCGGACATCCAGTTGTTGACCACCCGCATAACTCGGTTCAACTTCAGTTGGGCCAGCTCAACATTGCGTGCAGCAATGAGAGCTGCGACGTCATCGGCGTACCCAACCAAAGTGGTTTCCTCAGGCATCTCGGACCTCAGGAGGCTGTCATAGGCAACGTTCCAGAGATCCGGGCCGAGTATTGAACCTTGTGCGGCACCAGAAGTGACTTCCATCGTCCGCGTTCCGTCCCTCGTGTCATAAATCAGGCTTCGAGAGCGTAGATAATCCTCGATGAGCCGCAACAGATATGCAGGAATACGAAAGGTGTTGCGAAGCGCATCCAGCATATCGACCCACCTCGCAGAGTGAAGGCATTCTTGACATCAAGCGTAACAAGAAGCACTACTCGGCGGGAGAAATGGTTGTGGCTCTCGGCTCTCTCCACAGCTCTCTGAACTTCGGTGACAGCGTCGATCGTTGACCGTCCCTTTCTGAAGCCGTACTGACGGGGGCATAAGTCCCCGGCAGCTTCCACGGCAGAAGTCAGGCGGGAACGGATCAGCTTCTCGAACAGCTTTCCAGCCGTGTCCAACATGCAGAGAGGCCTGTGGGACGACGGCAGCTCGGGATCACCTTTGCCCTTGCTGATCAGTACAAGCCTGGCTGTTTTCCAGGGAGCCGGAAACACCCCTTCTACCAAACAGGCATTGTACATTCTCAACAACAAGTCAGCGTTGATTAAAAATGCTTTCTTTAAAGCCTCACTGGGAATCCCGTCCGGGCCAGGAGCCTTGTTGCTCTTCAGGGAGAGAACGGAGGTTTCTAGCTCCTCGAAAGTGAAGAGTGGAACGTCCTCTACCCTTCCGAAGTCAACCGGCGGTCGCTGTGGGATGTTCAGGAAACAACGCAGCGACGATCCTCCCATGGTGGCGCCCTCCATGATGGAAGGTGGAGAGCGGGCGCCGAGTTTCTGTGTTACAAGTTTGTAACCCAGGCCCCAGGGGTCGGAATCAACGTCGTCACGAAGTCTCCTCCAGCTATTCGCCTTGCTCCTGTTGATCGCCTGGCGGAGAGATTTTCTCGCAGCTTTATAGGCCTCCGACTTACGAACTCTGTCTGCGGGGATTCTCGCTCTTGTGGCGGCTCGTCTAGTTCTTAAGAACAAGACAACAACAATAAGAACAATAAGAATAGCAACAATAAGAACACAATAATAGTGGCACACTGGCACACAATAGTTAGTGGCAACAATAAGAATGCAACAATAAGAATAGCACGGGAGCCAACACTTTTTACGAAAGTAAAATTTTAAATTATGGAAAAGAAGAAAAAATAACATTGAAAGACATTGAAATAACCCTTTTCTGTTAAAACTGCAACCTTAACAAAACACTTATTTATATATTACTTTTAGAATAGTAATTTATTTCATCATGCAGTTTTTATTGCTCAATTTTTACTTTCGTGGCAAAAAGATTACTTGTGTTCTTTAACGTGATAAAGGCAATAAAATAAAGTATTTTTACAAAAAAAAAATTATACATCTACTTCATATTTTAATTAAAAATTAGAATAAATTTACTTTCCAAGGTTAATTGTATAATAAATTTTACAAGAGTGTTTAGGTTTTAAAATCAGTAAATTATTTTTCTATCCATTTAAAAAAATTCAGCTCGAAGCCGTATTTGACCTGTTATTTGGCAAGTACAGCAATTGCTGTAGGCTACCTATTTTATCTTGAGCAAACGTTTTATCATCCTCAGAATATATTTTTCCTACCCTGAAACAAACTAAAGCATTTGATCAAATATCTGTATAAATGTTATTCTAAACTCTAATAATAGATAATAAGGCATGTATGTATGTATGCACATGTATCTCGAAAACTGCTTAAATGATCTTCTTTAAACTTTGCAATAACTTATTCTGGGATAAAAATAATATTTATATAATTCTCTAAGCTAGGAAAACCTTATTTCGTTATAATATTTAATTAAAAATTCTAAAAATGTTAACATTGGTCTTATGGAGTTTAAAATAAAAAAAAGATTTGCTGAAAACAGTTGAATCAACTGTCAAAGCATGAGCCACGTGCTCCAGTGGAGCTTTATAACGATGGAGCCAGTAAATAAATTATTGAATAATACTATAGTAAATATAATTTTTATCACTTTGTTTAATTTTGTTTAATTAGTGATTATTACTTTTAGTTAGATAGAAGGAATTGGATAAAACAACTAACTAAGCAATTAGTAAGATTTCAACTATACGAGGGGGCCCGTGCGCAAATTGCGCATTTTATGATTCTGTAAGAGTGAAACTCACCTTCAGTACGTGAAGGGTTGATTATGAAGTGACGGAAATCTCTTTTGTTCACTATCTGGCTTTTAAAATTCATCTGAAAGTAATCAGCTGTTAAATTGCTATTTACATTAAAGAACTTGCAATAAAAGTTGGTCAAATTTTAAAGCGCCCTCTAGAAATAAATCAAAGGCGAAGAGGGCGAAGCACGAAACAATATGACTTTTTTAATTGCAATTCGTCACTGCGGTATATCCTAAGCTTTAAAATGAAACCTCAATCTTAAAAATCTGTTCAGTAGGTCGAGAGAAAAAGGGACGTAACAGACGAAACCCTTATAGAAATAAGAAGATAGATTTTAAAACAAAAGAGTTATCAATAATGATGTAATCAGCTGGTAACCAATGAGGTAAAATTTACCTGTTACAGTTTCAAAAAATGCTTGCCAAAGTGCAGCTCCCTCAGGACTACATTAAATCATCCTGAAAGGTTATGAATGAGTGAAGCGAATGAGCCGTCTTAAAAAAAAAAAAAAAAAAAAAACATTTTGGGTTTGGCATTTTAGCGTGCAATCTGTGACTGATATTACTATGACCACTAAGAATAGTTTGTTTACAAGGCAAATGTCTGGCCTCGAGGTTACTGTACTTAATATAACGTTACTTATTAATCAGATAGTTTATTCTACTTTATAAATAATAAAATAATGCAGGGTTCCATTATCGTTTTAAGATCCACTATAAACAATTTTAGTAAAAATATGATTGTTTCAAATATCTATACTCGATGATACACAAAGAAGTATTCTATGATTATACTGTATAGTGAAATTTACATAAACTTGTATGACACATAAAAATCAAAATAAAATGTTTAGAAATAAAAATTCGATGATATGAAATGTTTATATTACTTACATTAATAAAAAATATATAAAAAAATAAAACTGAATAGACAAAAAGTTGTTTACTATTACTATTCGAATACTATTCGAATGGCAGGTGTCAAGAATGACTGACTATTGTATTCACTTGATACCTGAATAGTTTATATTTAATTTGCTTAATTGTTGCTGTAGATTTTGTGCAACAATAACAATGGACGATATTATTATTGGTATCATTTCAATTTTGTTATCATCTATCCACGTTCGTTTTATTTCATCGGTAAGTTCTCTGTATTTAGAATCTTCTTATTATACGACGTTGTTAGATTCTGTGTATCAGGACCAGCTATGTGAATTGGAAAAACATTATTGTAGAGTTATTTATGTTGTATATCTGTAAAGTTATGTACAATATAATCTTGTTAATATAGTCTTTTTCCAAACTTATTCCTTAAATTACTCAATACTGGCGTGGTTTGCTTGAGTAGTATTGTTATTTTTTTTTCTAATAGGTGGAGTTTGACAGCTAGTTTGCAATGAATACATTTTCCTACATCATCGTGTTCCTTTAGATATTCTCATCGAGCATGGGCAGGACAGGCCGATGTTAAATGATGAATTGTTTCTAAATGCGTTTTACGAGCCCTACACATATCGTCCTCAAGAGTGACATCCCCCAAGATTCCTTCTTAAGTAGTATCTTCAGAGTATTACTTGATCTTGTTTAGCAAGAATAAAAAAACATTCAGTCCCAGGATAATGTTTGTCTCCCTGATGCTACCTGAATAATACTTTTTTGACTATCGTTTCTAAATCTAGCAGTGCTAGATATTTTCCATGAATGTTTTTGCTCAGTATCTATTTATTGGGTATGCTTTTTTTAATCTTAAAAAATTTTTGTTCTGTGACCTGTTATTTCTATTTCACTCTTTGTCAACCAAGGTATAGATGCGTACGATAAAATTATTAATGACTGTTGACCATCGTATTCATCTTCTGGGCTGCGGAGGGGTCTGCCGAGTTTCTGCAGGTATGTCGGATGTTCATTGTCATATTATTGTTATTATTATTAATATTATAAAAAATAGTCCCAACACAATTACATTAATAATCAGTTAAACATAATTTTTTTAAGCAATGTTCAAAGAAATTGCAAGAGAAATGGAGGTAAATATCAAATTAAAGTATTATAAGATAAATTTTAAAAGCACTTTAATATTTCCTGCTTATTAAATGTAAAAGATAATGACGATAAGGTAATATAGAGTATACTATGAATAATCACAAATAGTAATTATATATGTAATAGGGTAATAATAACAGGATAAATAATCATTTTTATTATTTTTAATGTGCAATCAAAGCCTAACAATGGTGTTCTAGGTAAGTTTTTATAAAAAACTTATACAAAAAATTTATTGATTATATCAAATTTACGGTTTTTATTATTGCTATTTTATTTTTTTAGTATTATGATTCATAGTAGCGGTAAATATTTTCAGTGGGGCAGAACAAAACATGGAGTTGTAAATTTGAGCACCACAACACATGATTGAATAATCCATTCGTTGTTCAATCAATTACACTGGTGATCGTTTCAAACCTCGTGATCGCATATGACGAAAATGAGCACTGTCACTTGCTACAACCTGCCATCAGCTATATTTAGTTACTATTAAATATATAAGATCTATTTTAACTTCATATTTTTTTAAATAATGTAATTTCAAAAATCCAACTTCTTATTATTCAACTAGATTAAAAACTCTTATATTCGTTGAGATTTCGAATAACCTATTAGTTAGGCTATTGAAAAAAGAAATATTTGAATTCTCAACCATGGATAGAACACTAAGTTAACAACTGTTAATAATTTCGGTCTCTTCTAATAAATTTTTATTTTCTTTTTGTCGAAAATACGTTAAAATCTTTTACTTAAACTGTACGTGGAGACCAACAAACTTTACGATTGTCACCATGTAAACCGCGTCCCCACCGAGAATCACTAATTCATGCTGCAGTAACCAAGAGTTATCACCTGTGTTGTCGAGGATTAAGTGATGAGTTCCCGACAAAACTCCGCGGAGACCGATAAACTTTACGATTGTCACCGTCTAGTTCCCGTCCCCCCAGAGAGACACTCTTTTATGCTGCAGTAACTGGGAGTTATCACCTGTGGTGTCGAGAATAAGTGATGAGTTCCCACCAAAGCTCCGCGGAGACCCATAAACTTTACGATTGTCACCGTCTAGTTCCCGTCCCCCCGGAGAAACATTCTTTTATGCTGCAGTAACCGGGAGTTATCACCTGTGGTGTCGAGTATAAGTGATGAATTCCCACCAAAACTTCGCGGAGACCGATAAACTTTACGATTGTCACCGTCTAGTTCCCGTCCCCCCGGAGAAACATTCTTTTATGCTGCAGTAACTGGGAGTTATCACCTGTGGTGTCGAGGATAAGTGATGAGTTTCCACCAAAACTCCGCGGAGACCGATAAACTTTACGATTGTTCTCGTCTAGTTCCCGACCCCCGGAGAATCACTATTTTATGCTGCAGTAAACGGGAGTTATCACCTGTGGTGTCGAGGATTAAGTGATGATTTCCCGACAAAACTCCGCGGAGACCGATAAACTTTACGATTGTCACCGTCTAGTTCCCGTCCCCCCAGAGAAACACTCTTTTATGCTGCAGTAACTGGGAGTTATCACCTGTGGTGTCGAGAATAAGTGATGAGTTCCCACCAAAGCTCCGCGGAGACCCATAAACTTTACGATTGTCACCGTCTAGTTCCCGTCCCCCCGGAGAAACATTCTTTTATGCTGCAGTAACCGGGAGTTATCACCTGTGGTGTCGAGTATAAGTGATGAATTCCCACCAAAACTCCGCGGAGACCGATAAACTTTACGATTGTCACCGTCTAGTTCCCGTCCCCCCGGAGAAACATTCTTTTATGCTGCAGTAACTGGGAGTTATCACCTGTGGTGTCGAGGATAAGTGATGAGTTCCCACCAAAACTCCGCGGAGACCGATAAACTTTACGATTGTCACCGTCTAGTTCCCTTCCCAACGGAGAAACATTCTTTTATGCTGCAGTAACTGGGAGTTATCACCTGCGGTGTCAAGGATAAGTGATGAGTTCCCACCAAAACTCCGCGGAGACCGATAAACTTTACGATTGTCACCGTCTAGTTCCCGTCCCCCCGGAGAAACATTCTTTTATGCTGCAGTAACTGGGAGTTATCACCTGTGGTGTCGAAGATAAGTAATGAGTTCCCACCAAAACTCCGCGGAGACCGATAAACTTTACGATTGTCACCGTCTAGTTCCCGTCCCCCCAGAGAAACACTCTTTAATGCTGCAGTAACTGGGAGTTATCACCTGTGGTGTCGAGGATAAGTGATGAGTTCCAGCCAAAACTCCGCGGAGACCGATAAACTTACGATTGTTCAAGTCTAGTTCCCGTCCCCCCGGAGAAACATTCTTTTATGCTGCAGTAACTGGGAGTTAACACCTGTGGTGTCGAGGATAAGTGATGAGTTCCCGACAAAACTCCGCGGAGACCGATAAACTTTACGATTGTTCCCGTCTAGTTCCCGTCCCCCCGGAGAAACATTCTTTTATGCTGCAGTAACCAGGAGTTATCACCCGTGGTGTCGAGGATTAAGTGATGAGTTCCCGACAAAACTCCACGGAGACTGATAAACTTTACGATTGTCACCGTCTAGTTCCCTTCCCCCCAGAGAAACACTCTTTTATGCTGCAGTAACTGGGAGTTATCACCTGTGGTGTCGAGAATAAGTGATGAGTTCCCGCCAAAACTCCGCGGAGACCGATAAACTTTACGATTGTCACCGTCTAGTTCCCGTCCCCCCGGAGAAACATTCTTTTATGCTGCAGTAACTGGGAGTTATCACCTGCGGTGTCAAGGATAAGTGATGATTTCCTTCCAAAACTCCGCGGAGACCGATAAACTTTACGATTGTTCCCGTCTAGTTCCTGTCCCCCCGGAAAAACATTCTTTTATGCTGCAGTAATCGGGAGTTATCACCTGTGATGTCGAGGATAAGTTTTGAGTTCCCACCAAAACTCCGCGGATACCGATGAACTTTACGATTGTCATCGTCTAGTTCCCGTTTTAGCGGAGAATCACTATTTTATGCTGCAGTAACCAGGAGTTATTACCTGTGGTGTCGAGGATTAAGTGATGAGTTCCCGACAAAACTCCGCGGAGACCGATAAACTTTACGGTTGTCACCGTCTAGTTCCCGTCCCCCCAGAGAAACACTCTTTTATGCTGCATTAACTGGGAGTTATCAACTGTGGTGTCGAGTATAAGTGATGAATTCCCACCAAAACTCCGCGGAGACCGATAAACTTTACGATTATCACCGTCTAGTTCCCCTCCCCCCGGAGAAACATTCTTTTATGCTGCAGTAACTTTGAGTTATCACCTGTGGTGTCGAGGATAAGTGATGAGTTTACACCAAAACTCCGCGGAGACCGATAAAATTTACGATTGTCATCGTCTAGTTCCTGTCCCCCCGGAGAAACATTCTTTTATGCTGCAGTAACTGGGAGTTTTCACCTGTGGTGTCGAGGATAAGTGATGAGTTCAAGCAAAAACTCCGCGGAGACCGATAAACTTTACGATTGTTCCCGTCTAGTTCCACTCCCCCCGGAGAAACATTCTTTTATGCTGCAGTAACCGGGAGTTATCACCTGTGAAGTCGAGGATAAGTGATGAGTTCCCACCAAAACTCCGCGGAGACCGATAAACTTTGCGATTGTCACCGTCAAGTTCCCGTCCCCCCGGAGAAACATTATTTTATGCTGCAGTAACTGGGAGTTATCACCTGTGGTGTCGAGGATAAGTGATGAGTTCCCGACAAAACTCCGCGGAGACCGATAAACTTTACGATTGTCACTGTCTAGTTCCCGTTTCCGCGCAGAATCACTATTTTATGCTGCAGTAACCGGGAGTTATCACCTGTGGTGTCGAGGATTAAGTGATGAGTTCCCGACAAAACTCCGCGGAGACCGATAAACCTTACGATTGTCATCGTCTAGTTCCCGTCCCCTCAGAGAAACACTCTTTTATGATGCAGTAACTAGGAGTTATCAACTGTGGTGTCGAGGATAAGTGATGAGTTCCCGCCAAAACTCCGCGGAGACCGATAAACTTTACGATTGCCACCGTCTAGTTCCCGTCCCCACGGAGAAACATTCTTTTATGCTGCAGTAACCGGGAGTTATCACCTGGGGTTTTGAGTATAAGTGATGAATTCCCACCAAAACTCCGCGGAGACCGATAAACTTTACGATTGTCATCGTCTAGTTCCCGTCCCCCCGGAGAATCACTATTTTATGCTTCAGTAACCGGGAGTTATCACCTGTGGTGTCGAGGATAAGTGATGAGTTTCCACCAAAACTCCGCGGAGACCGATAAACTTTACGATTGTCACCGTCTAGTATCCGTCCCCCCGGAGAAACACTCTTTTATCCTGCAGTAACCGGGAGTTATCACCTGTGGTGTCAAGGATAAGTGATGAGTTCCCACCAAAACTCCGCGGAGACCGATAAACTTTACGATTGTCATCGTCTAGTTCCCGTCCCCCCGGAGAATTACTCTTTTATGCTGCTGTAACCGGGAGTTATCACCTGTGGTGTCAAGGATAAGTGATGAGTTCCCACCAAAACTCCGCGGAGACCGATAAACTTTACGATTGTCACAGTCTAGTTCCCGTCCCCCCGGAGAAACACTCTTTTATGCTGCAGTAACCGGGAGTTACCACCTGTGTTGTCGAGGATAAGTGATGATTTCCCACCAAAACTCCGCAGAAACCGATAAACTTTACGATTGTCACCGTCTAGTTCCCGTCCCCCCGGAGAAACACTCTTTTATGCTGCAGTAACCGGGAGTTATCACCTGTGGTGACGAGGATAAGTGATGAGTTCCCATTAAAACTCCGCGGAGACCGATAAACTTTACGATTGTCACCGTCTAGTTCCCGTCCCCCCGGAGAAACACTCTTTTTTGCTGCAGTAACCGGGAGTTATCACCTGCGGTGTCGAGGATAAGTGATGAGTTCCCACCAAAACTCCGCGGAGACCGATAAACTTTACGATTGTCACCGTTTAGTTCCCGTCCCCCCGGAGAAACATTCTTTTATGCTGCAGTAACCGGGAGTTATCACCTGTGGTGTCGAGTATAAGTGATGAGTTCCCACCAAAACTCCGCGGAGACCGATAAACTTTACGATTGTCACCGTCTAGTTCCCGTCCCCCCGGAGAAACACTCTTTTATGCTGCAGTAACCGGGAGTTATCACCTGTGGTGTCGAGGATAAGTGATGAGTTCCCACCAAAACTCCGCAGAGACCGATAAACTTTACGATTGTCACCGTGTAGTTCCCGTCCCCCCGGAGAAACACTCTTTTATGCTGCAGTAACCGGGAGTTATCACCTGCGGTGTCGAGGATAAGTGATGAGTTCCCACCAAAACTCCGCGGAGACCGATAAACTTTACGATTGTCACCGTTTAGTTCCAGTCCCCCCCGGAGAAACATTCTTTTATGCTGCAGTAACCGGGAGTTATCACCTGTGGTGTCGAGTATAAGTGATGAGTTCCCACCAAAACTCCGCGGAGACCGATAAACTTTACGATTGTCACCGTCTAGTTCCCGTCCCCACGGAGAATCACTATTCTTGATGAATCTTCTCAATATAACTTACACTGTTTACCACATTGATCAACACTCATTAAATAAAATACACTCTATTAGTCCTTTTCACATTTTAGATTTACGTAATTTAGTTTAATATATATAGTTCCTCACAGTCTGACAAGATATAGTGTCGTTTACACTTGTAGTCAATGTATTTAAAAATGTTTTTTTTCTGTAAATACATAGTTCTTTGTGTTATAAGTTAGCAGAAAATAGTGATTGTTTTGATAATAATTTAGACACATAATATATTTTCTGGTTTTGTTTTGATATAATTTTGTTGTTAAATTGATGAAAATATTTTGTTAATAACCAGTCATCTTTACGTCCTTTATGTAAATGTAAAGTATTAATATATGATGTTTGTATTGCATTTTCACATACGAAAAAGGGTGCGATACACTACGATATGAAAAAATACATATTTCTTGTAAGCTCCACAAATGTTTATTGTAAAATTATATTTAAGAAAACTAATTATGTTTTTATAAGCTTTTTTTAAATTGCCAATATATTTATTCCACGAAAGATATAGTTTGGTAATACGTTTATAATTTATATTATAATGTAACTTATTTGATGATGCGTTGTCATCTGTGCTGTGGTAATTAGAACATCAGTTTTTGTGTAAATTATTGACTGTAAAAACCGTAATTGGTTATATTTTAATGAGAATACCTGCTTTTAATAACCTTAAATGTTTCAAGGTTTAATAAAGAACCGAGAAGGTCACACTTCAATATTTCTATTAAATGATTTTCAAATTAGGCATATAATATAAATTTACCTAAAACATTTTATATCAAACCTAGATTTTATTTTTCACTCCCGATAGGACTCCTAGTATTTGTTACCTACAATTTCGGATAACTGCAAAATACAATTCTGCACAATCCATTAAAATTTTCAACTGAAATGAAAAATCTGTATTAAAAGCCTCTAGGAACACGTTGGCGCAGCTGTTGGATTTGTCAAACCTAATGGAGTGTCTCACGAAAATGTTTCCAACGATTTAATTGAAAATCTTCTTTTTTAATGTTCTTACTTTACCATGCAATATACGAATAATTAGTGTCATATTTAACCATGCTACAAAAAACAGTTTCATTCCGATTTATTATTAGTGAGAGAGATTTTCATTTATTGACGCATTATGATAATAGTAGCCTACTTACGGTTAACCTTCTGTAAAAGTGATTATTGTTTAGTATTTCTCAAAAATAGTGTTATTGGTCTTATTAAACTTTTATGTCCCTTAATTGATGGACTCCAGAACTGAATTCAGTTAATGAAATAATACTAACGCCAGATGAGTTGTCCATAGATTCGCTTTTTCTAAATCCAATTAAAAAATCTACAATTTATGACTATTCACACTATTAAGACCGTTTTGCGATATGAAAAAAAAATTAGTATATCAAAGAGAATTGGAATTTAAATATTCTCTCTATACATTAAAAACATTACTGGTATTTATGTGTTTAACGGTAGTAAAAAGTTTCAAAACCTAAAAGTTATATCTTATTTAACTTTCACTATTTGAAAAAATCGAATTCTTTAAGTAAAACTTAATAGGGGTTTAGACAAATTTAGTATTTTCCAAACGAAGGATTTCCGTCATAGGAAGTCTTTTATTCAAATAAATTTTTGACAAAATATAACTCATCTTTTACTAATGTTAATAGTGTTATGTGGGAAGTTTTATTTAAGTAATCATTTTCACACAATTTAAATACCTAGTAGATACTAAACATTTAATAACTACAATTTATGTTTTTGGTAGTTCAAAACAAACTGCATTAGTTCCAGTTAGTAATAATTTATTTGTGTTTGTATTCCTATATTGATGCCAAGCGAAGGAACAAACGACCTTTTAAGCAATAAATCAGAGTGAACTAAATAACAGTAATTAGCCAGATTGTTTTGTGATTTACAACTTGAACCTGCAAAGAAGATTAATCATTCGCTATTTCGCAATACTTTGCTGTAGGGCCTTTCGAGGAAAACGATTCTTTAATATTTGTCAGTTATTTTTGTAGATAAATTATTTTGATTAGAACCAATAACAAATAAAAAAAAAAACATCTGTGCCTTAAACAAATTTATAAAAAATATATTTTTAAAAATTTATTACAATATGAAATTTTTTGCAAACGTACTTAATTTTTAATACCATGTAAAAAGATATTCTTGAACGTGTTCCATAATGGAAAAAGTGCTTTATTTAAAAAATTTTTGTAAAAATGGAAACGCATTTCTCACTCATCAGTTACATTTACCACGCAAAACACGAATGGTGAGCAGCAGGTGTGATATTTATGGGTATCTACAAGAGAACAGGATAAAGACAGTTTTGATCGAATTCAATACGATTGGAATCTTATTCCGTGGGAGTGTTAAAGCTCTACTTGCAAGTAAAATATGGCACAACCCTACTTAGACGAACTGATTGTAAATCAATACTCTTATTCTCAGCATCGTGCTACTTTAGGATTATTTTTGTCATTACAAAGTACTGTAGGAATTTTTTAGTTTAGTTAGTGTAGATTTAGAAAAATTTGAAAAGTTATCAAGAAAAAAAAAAACTTCATTAGTAAAGTTATCAATACTGTTAAAATTTATTTACTAAAAGAAACTTAGTAATACCTACAGAATAAGTATATATTATTAAAGAAAATCCAAAACCCTAAACAACGATAAAATTATAGAACAATTTAAATGAAACAAGTGATTCCAAGTACGCATATTACAACTAAGGTTATTGAACTAGTTCAAGTGTAAACTATTTTAGTTGTTAATAAAACTGATGTTATTCTTACTTAATAAGCTATCTTTTACTATATGACAAATAATTTGAAAACTAGTAAAATATAAACTTATTACAGGATAACTTAGCTTTATATCCATCCACATAGCGACATAGATTATAAGTTAGAGTGTCTTTAAATTAAAATCAACAAAGTAGTTTAATTCTTTATTGTAATCCTTTATATTTTGAACATTTGTAAACCATTCTTAATACAGTATATCAATATAGAGCAACAATGATATATCTCGTGCTTTATTTTGCGGGTGTTTTCATTATGGAGGGTAGTACAGTAAACAAGAATGGGGTGTCATAAAACAGACCGCAATTATTCTCCTGACTTCAGTAACAAAGATTAACTCTAGGGTATACAAAGTTGTCCCAAATCTTGTTTTGCTTTTTCTCAAACTCTGCATAGTTAATTAATAGATGTATCCTTTAATATTGAATAATTTGTTACACACCTTTTCCCTCTGACTAACCCTTCTTTGGTTTAAAATGATAAAAATGTTACAACTCCAAACATCATGCTTTTTCAAAAATCCTTCAATGTTTAAATATATTTTTAATTAAATATATGTTTAAATATATTTTTACTAAGGTTTATGAACGAATAATACTCGATCAATTTATATGATTTAATTTTACTACCAGAGAATAAGTTAAATTTTAAAGCTTTTGTTTAATTCTTTTTCAAATCATAGTAAATATTGAAGCTCTAAAAATATTTTACAACTTAAACAAATGAAAATAGTTTTCGCATACTCTAAATAGGATATTTACGACTCTACAAGGATATTTCGAGACTCTAAGTACTATCTATCGGTATACGTGACAAATGCATCTAAAATTTGTACACAAAACTTTTTACGTTATTTTTCCATCTTTATTAAACCAGGGCAGTTTATCGCTTTTATGATGACGAGAGATCACCTACTGGTCGAAATTTGACTAAAATTTCAGATAATTTGGCCAGAATTAGCTTAAAAAATATTTTATAACCAAAACATCCGTTTTTACTGATTTGCTAGTATTTACTACTACAGTAGTTGGTTAATGATTCAATCAATAACCCTTCTTCCTTAAGTTAAACATTGAAAATCTGAGAGCCTGTAGTGCGTAGCATTTGCTAGAAGTGACTTGTAATGAGGTTCTGCTTATCTACATGAGCATGCCTTTCTAATGGTATACTTGTCATTTCTCTAATGATTCACAAAAGTTGAGGGAAAAGGAGGAAAAGAAAACATGCTTCCATATTGATATAGACATAGGAATTAGAAACAGCTCAAATATTAAATACAAACACAACTTTAGTGAAAAATCTAAGTATCTTACATAAGTCATGTCCTTTTGACACTGTCTCGGTGCCCCAAGATCATTGACTCACAGGTCAAGTGCATCTGACAGCAATTGGCTTTTAGCCCCTCCACCACTCAAGCCCAATCTACATGTACCAGCTAATCTACATGTCGATCTATGTTGAATATCTTTCATACCCTAAGTCTTAGTAGAAGATATTAATTTGGAATATACATTGGTTAACACCAAACTTTCAAGAAAAAAATGTAAACCATAAAATAATTTTTCATCTAATACTTTTAACTAGATTCAATTTTAATTCCATATGATTTACAACCCAAAAAATAAAGTTATCATCAAATATATAAAATAATATATATATATAAACATTCACAAAAAATTTAATTTGTTTTATTTTACAGACCAAAAGTAATTCAGAGGAAATTGTTTCACTCAATCATCACAACTTTAATTTATAGTGGTGGTATTTTATCTCTCCTGCTGATTATGTTAAAACATATTATTTGTATTTTCATTATAGTTAAAAAAGAAGTCCTATTGCAGTCAATCAATTAACAGTTTTTTTAATCCTTTTAAAGTACGACAACCGTGTTAACACAATCGTGATTACCACGAGATAATGAAGGTCAATTTTATATTCTAATAACTTTTATTTGTTATTTCTAACATATTACTGATTAAACAAATATATTGTGGTTTCATTGTGATCATTCCAAGTTCATATTAATTATTCTGCCACCACTATTGAAAGCCTATTAATAATTTAATTTCCACGAAACACCAATCAGTCAACAGTAGGGTAGTATTTCATAGCGATGTGTGCCAATATAATGATTCCTATTGTTTTTTTGCAAACGTAGAACTAACATTATTGTTATATAGAAATGTAATACGTATAAAGAAAAATTGTAGAATTAGGTTATTAGATTTTAATGAAAAAGCAAATCTATTTAAGCAAAGAAATTGTATCGACTGTAGTTATCTTTAATATAAATATAGATACCAACATATTCCCCGTAGCGCAGCGTGATCGCCACTATACTGCATCGATATTTTGGCAATTATTCAGTTGGTACTATGTTAGATTGGTAAAAAGTTTAACATGACGTTTTAGTCCGACATTTAGCATTGGATGAAGTTAATGTGAAACATATTTAATACATTTATGATACATTTTTAAGACAGTACTCTGAGTTGGGTATTTTAAAGTGAGTATGATGGATGGACGAGTGACAGATTAACACGGTGTAACTTTCTTACATGCTATTACAATGATATTATGAATAAACTAATCTTTATAGAGGTGTATTTATTGTAAAACGTTATAAACCTGTTTAGGGTTTATAGTTTTATAAATCATAGCTCATAATCTCCATTATATTTTAATTTTTTTAATCGTGTTATTGATGTGGCTGAACAAATCCTCCAAGAGTGATTATTGAAACTAATTTTTTAAATGCCTCCATACGACCAACACAGCTAAAACGTCAATGTCGATAGTTAACAATATGACTGATTTGACTAGGGCCTATATATTAATAGACCTTGTTTCGAAGAACATTACTTGTTAACACTCAAATTTTGACATGTCCACTAGGATATATTCTAAAACTGAACATTAAACGAATTAAATTGAAAAATAACGAAAGAATTCCTCAAGAAAATTTGTATAGTAAAGGTACATAAATCACATTAATTTTATCAAAGAAAGACGCAAATGTACATAAGTGTAAATGTTTTACGTATACTCGTATTTAGAAACTATTACAATAGGTCAAAGATCAACTGTTACTGTATCATCAATCTTCTCCTAGTAAAATAAACTCAATACATCAGTATATATATATTTTTTAATTCAATGCTATCAACTTAAGCCAATATTATTGTTCGTGTTAAGTCAGGCCATGCTAATAGTGATGAGCATTATTTCATTATCTATTATTTTGTAACCGTTACCGAAAAAATAACTTTTACAACAGTTAACGGATTTGAAAAGTAACAGTTACTGACTTAATTATCAATTTACAGACAACTACTTAGGAACCAGGAACGATTATCATTTAGATATTTCTGTAATAATGGAATAATTGACCAATCTCGTGAAAACGACTAGGGGAATGAACGATTACTACTTTCTTGACAGTTCTCTAAGTAAAGAATAACCGCAGGCTGACAACGATATATTAATTTGGAAACCTTTAGAAACCGTGGCGAAGAAGAACAACTCTTGACTCATTCACTCGCGTTATTTTCCGTTCTTGCCCTTCATTAGGTCACAATTTTATCTATTTCCATTCTTGGAATAACAACGTCGAATATGTTCATAACGTTTTCGTGATCCTTGTAAAAATTGGCCTTATTTAACGAAGTAACAACAATAGCTGAAGTCTCAAAATGAATATTTTAATCAATCATAAACATAACACCTTTACAAAAATTGTTCCTCAGTAACAAGTTAAAATTAAACGTCCCTATAAACGGTAAACATTTACAGCTAGAAAAGAACGGTCAGCCAGAACTACTATTGGATAATGACTTACGATGAACGACCTTCGAGAACGACATTCTTAACTGTTACAAAGTAACAGTTTAAATAACATGTTAATGTAAAATGTTATTTATGTAACATGTTATTTATGTTATGTAACATGTTAAGTATCACTGATGGTTATAACAGTTAACGTTTTATCCGATTAATAATCTCAAGCGGTTCTCAGTATACCTGTCTTGGTACCTTCGGGGATGGCCAAGCTTAGCTTCCACTGGTGATCAATGATTAGAATGTATTTAGGTCCAAAGTTGGTTCAAATCGCATTTCATTAATGTAATTAAATAATGGAATTTCTATTATTATACGAAATATTATGCTCATAAAGTAATAGAAGTTTTACATTAAATTTATAAACTAATTAACTGGACTGTTTTTTGGAAAAATTAAAATTGAGATCCCTTTGTTTATATTCTTAATGTAATTTATTGTATTGGTACTTTCATTAAAAAGGGACAGTTAAAAAAAACTTTTATAACTATTTATGCCCTAAAACCTGTTTGATATATTAATTAGTTTCTTATGTATAAAGCTATTATTATGTATATTTAATTCTCTATAACAATTTATATTTTAAGAAGGAATTTTTTTTTTAATTTATTATAAATTAAAATGTAAAACCTTTAATTGTTATCTGTAACAAATACAATTAGTACATTTGTCTTCTTACATTTAAGTCCAATTCAATTATTCATATTGCAAACGTTGCGAATGTAATAAGTCGATAGATATTAAGATAACGATAAATGTCAGTAGCATTTAACTGTAACTTCAATATCAACAATACAATGCAAACAATTGCAATAGTCATTACCACCTATCGATGGAATTGACGGTCCGTTGGTATTGTGTCAATGATCACTTAACATATTCATAACCATTCACCTGATAAATAGAAATGGTGAAGCAACAACAAATTCTATCACCTTCTTAAACATTTCACAATGAGTCGACTGACTAACAACAATACAGTTTATTAATAATGCACTACAAAAACAAATTGCGATGACCCAAATAAATGACCAGCTCGTCTTTTACAGTTGTACTTTGAATTTCTTTATGTAGGGGTTTGTCAAAGATGGTTTATTATTCCCCAATTCCTAGTTTTTCAGAAACTCTAAACGAGTGTATAATTATTAATTTAGTGACTTCCATTAATCAGGGAATAGTAACCAAAATCGAAACACGGTTGTTGATATTTTGATAAAAAAAATACAAAAAGGGCATCTTAAAGGTTTATATGTAACCCAAAGCGAACACATAGAAGTGTATTGAGTTTTTTCATAACTGTAAAAACTTAAGAAGCCACTTGTTAAAACTGGAATTAAACTTTAGCCTATCGACTTCATATACTTTTCGGTTTCTTTTCAAGTGCATGACTTGATGGTTACTCGGTTTATAACTAAGTATATTCTACTCTCAGACAACACGTAACTTTAATAATAATAGATATTTAAATAAGGTATTTTTATTTTCATTTAGGTATTCCTACTCTTAACCTTGAAAGACAGCATTCTTGTTCAAATAATGATTTAATTTTTTTTTTTGAGATTTTCATTTTGGAAATAACTAAAAGCGAATAGAATTCCTGCTGAGAAACAACAATTCATGACATCTATTCACTTTATGTTACAACCGGAATTTAATTTGCAATGATGGCCTCACAAAGCTCTTCTTCCCCTTGAGCACCCTCAGTCACTAGACGTTACGGTTTTTACTGCACTTAAAAGCTTCCTTCACCAATGATTATTATATATTATTGATATTGTAACAATAATTAATTTGAGAATACTGTTAAATATAATATGCATTTTATATTTTAAGCAATTAATTGCATGGAGATAATTTTTTTATTTGTCACTGTATTTTATGGATTGTTCAATACCTAAGCTATTGAAGTCTTTGATGCAATCCAAGATTATTCTTCTGTAGAACAAGTTATCATTAAATTAAATATTGTGTACATACGTTTTATAGAAGATAATAATTAATGTCATCAATTAATGAGTCAGTATAATGCTACTAATAGGTATTATAAATTAATATAAAGTATTGTTTTTATCTATTGCAAAACACAATAAAAAATTATAAATGACTCAAAATATATGTATACATGTATAGAACACACAATAGAATGCTCTAAAAACCTTAACATCCTTAAACAGTGAATATCATCTGCAAATTCATATGACACCGATGTAAACGAAACCATCTAGATATGTAAACACTACAGCATTCTGGATATGACAGTCCATTTAGACTTGTGGTTCAGAAACGTTCATTTCATAAGGTCTTATGTTCATCTGAAAGCATTAATGTTGTGAAAATATCTTGTGTAATCCTGATCATAAATTAATGAAGAACATAATACAAATTGTAATAAAAGTATGTTATTTAAAATTTTACTGGTTGATATATGATATTACTTCGGACAAGAAAAGTTTTACAAATGAATTCCTCTGAAACACATAAAGGAATAGAAGTGAAAATTTTTAGTATTGTTTTGTGTTTATAGTTTTTGGTAATTATCTCAACATGTGAATATATATTTTTTCAAATTGATTATCTTGGGTTTATTTTTGTTCTTACACCATTCTTCACTTACAGTTATTTAAAAATCAACTCGAAATTGATTTAAAGTTAAAATTACTCATGTTTGGCCATTCAAATGCTTAATATTACCATAATATGAAAGTAGAAAATATAAAAATATGAAAGGTGACACTAATTTTCTAGCATTCAAAATATACTTTAAAATAGACATATTATGAAATTGCAAAAATCAATTGTCTACGAACCGGTGGGATATTGTGTTTTTCAAGTTTAAATCTTGATAGAATTAATATTGTTTCACTATGACACGAAAAAAGAAAAATAATACGGATCTGAGGAATTAGATTAAAGCGGTATCTATTTATACCACCAAGGCTTTTTAATTCGATAACTCATTTTCATTAGGAGAACTTCTCTTCCAATTTTTAACAGATTTTCAAGTTTTTGGTAGTGTTGAATAGGGCTTGCTATGTGGTTGTTTCGACCAAAAACTAGTGAAATTGGTACTTAAAATAAAGATGCTATCCATTTCGATTGATTCACAACATTGCCTCCTGGTTTGAGTTCAGACGTATTTAAAAAAATAAGGTCCTCGTGCCGTCGTCAATCCGTCATTTGGTCGAGATTAGTAGTTTCGGAGCATTTGCTCAAGTATAAATTCTTCCGTACGGTTACCAATTAAAATAATTCGAACACTATGTCGCTGTCATACTTAATGCACAACACAGATACGTACGACACGAACATCTTACACACAGTTTGGCACAAGTTTTTGTAAACTTATTTTTAATTATGATTGGGATTGAGTTGATTATTTAAAACATCTGTTAATGTTTAACAAGCTTTTAATAAGTGTAGTTACATTTGTGTAGTTACTAATAATCATAACATTGGATTGGACAGGAGTAATTGAGTTAGGACCTAAGTTAAATTTTTGGCAAAGAGTCTAAATTAAACTGCTCGATTTCAAGCAACAAGTATACTAGTATTAAACAAGTTAGTCAACTAATTAATATGCTTAGAAGAATGTGATGTTTATTTTCAATTCTATAGACTCTTAAATTAAATTATTAATGGGATAGATAAAACTAAAAACATATTAAAACGAAAACAAAAATTGTAACAAAAAAAAATAACTTTTATGCAAAGTATTTAAAACAGTGTTCCATATTCATTAAATTTAAATTACAATCAAGTTAAGTGAGTTACATTATTAGTTTATTAAAAATGTCGCTTTTATAATTTCTTAAACGCAAAGTACAAAATTGGAAAATATGACTTCAATATGACTGTTGTTATTCCCCGCAGAGACAGGGGCATAGACGATGACAATCGTAAAGTTTATCGGTCTCCGCGGAGTTTTGGTGGAAACTCATAACTTAAGCCTCGACACCGCAGGTGATAACTCCCGGTTACTGCAGTGAAGTAACTGATGAATATTGAATGCAGTTGAGGTATTTGCACTTCACTTAGTTCTGTAATAATGTGAGATGTTTCAAGGGATTATTTTCTGTACGTATAACTTTATAAGAAAACTGATTTGTAATGTGGCTATTGAATACAGGACATAAAATAAAATTAGGGGAATATTATCATATACATGGAAATACATAATAATAGATATTCAAGTAACACAGTTTGAGGAGTGGCTTTACTCAAAATTTATTTTTTTCTTGAATTAATTACATTTAGGTAATATATTATACATTTAACTTCATGGAGTGGTGCATCTGACAGGTTTGTTAAATCAACTGTCATACCGGGCTCTCACTCAATATATCCTGTATTATTTGTCATATGTCAGCAATCACACATCACTGTGTGCCTGTCAGTTGGGACAGTTGATCTATAACTGTACATATGTTCACCATATGACAGCTGTGAAAAATGTGTTGTCAGTACAATACGCAATAATACCTGACGAAAACATGGGTCTTTTTATTTCTATTGCCGCTTTTTCCAAACACGTTAAACTACGTTTTAATTTTGACCTAGTTTCATTCAATACTAAACATATGGTCAATTTTGGTGTAAACTCAGTTTACGTTTAAACTTCCTTTTGGAAAGCCACCTTTTTTAGAGTCGTAAATAGTGCCATGTTTTGACTTAAGTGGAAAATAAAGAAAGTCTTCTTCGAGGAAATTAAATTGTATATATTTACAATTCTTTAATTACAATATGTCTGAAGAAAATAAGGCAAGGTACTAGTGTAAAACAAAGGAAGTAAAAACTTTTAAACAGAGTTTCGTAAAATAAAAAAAAACAAATTGTAATGGCAAATAACAGTGCTTTGTCTTACAAGAAAGAAATTAAAGTTGTATTCACAAATGGAAACCAATATTTTTCACAAATATATTTACATGTATTCCTTGTTTTAAGTTTATCAGGTAACTAATGTTTTCATTTGAAATACGAGTTAGTATTAATAACTCGTTTTTATGTGTGATACGGTAATGCAATTTTAGTGTGCTCCGCATGCAAGATATAGAAAGAATTCGGTTTTTATGATAACCATTTAACATTGATTGTGCTTCGTTTCATCTAGTGTAGCTACTTAGTTTCTACATTTACAACGCCGTAATTTTGCACTTTAAGAACATTTAGAACACACTTTCGGTATTAAAGATTCTTTTACTAAACCACACGGTAGAAAAACATACAAATTATTATAGGCAACGTTTGCATATATTTTCTATTTATACTAAAAATTATTATAAACCAAGTACCCTTTATTTTAATATAATATACATTTATTTATAACACCGACATGGTGTTATAATAAACAATTTCTATTTAACTTTTTCAAACCCTGTTTATATATTTTTAAGATTTAATTCACACTGTTGAACACAAATATTAATTTTTATTATACAATTAGCACAAAGGAATAGCTTGTTCATTTATGAACCGATTTAGCCCTCGCAATCAAACTTCACTTATTCAAATGTACCATTTACATATCATTTTTACAGTATGTAAAGGTTTTTGACTTTTTAAATGTCCCATCAGGTGTAAGAAGAAACTCTTCAATGTAAGTATAGATCAATAAAATTGTACAAAAATTTACAGGTAACTTGTAGTATTGAAAAATACTGCCTTTTTTACCTTCTCGAAAAAGGCATGAATCCATATTGAAAAAATATACAACTCAGATCTATTTGAATCTTTGATTGGTGGGTGGGGACACATTGTTCAGAATGCACAGCCCTACATATTATGTTTAATTTGACGTAGGCTATAAAATTTTTAAGACTTCCCTCAGGGGAAGTATATAAGGAAAGTCGTATAGAAAACTGCAATAGTCTATGTTGTATCATACGCTAAGTAGGAAAGGAAACACGCTAAGATAGTTTCTAAGGAACTTACAATTCTTTTTTCATATTACAACGAACAAAAAAAATGTATTAGATGAATATTCAATTCCACGAGTATTAACTTAAAATGTAGTTGAAAATCTGTTTTTAAGCAAAAATCTTTCAATTATTTGGCAACCCACGGAGCTTGGCATTGGTTTCTGGCAGACGAACAAGTCCAATAATGTAACGAGGGCTAATGTTTCGTTATGTATGAATATCCAACAGTTGCGTCGTGAAAGAAAGTACTAATAATCTTATTTATATATGTTTTAGTATATATGTTCAGCAATAACTTAAAAGCAGGCAAGTACAATTTTTACTTTTATTTTTAACCGAAAGAGGTTCAATGTTGTCTCAGAATTAAAATTTAATTTTATCAATCATATATTATACAGGTATGTTAACCATAGCCATCCAAGTGAGTTTAACTAAATAAATAAAATGTGTTTAACTTAAGGTGTAACAAACACAGAAAAGTTTATCCTGTGGACTCACAAAGCATAGTTCAGGCACAGTCGCGGAAACGGATGGTAGCTGACAACAGAGAATGTTAATACGCTCGACGAATGCTATTACACCCACATGACCAATAGGCTACAAGGTACTACATGCAGTTTAAAATACCTTATTCATAAAATGGAAAACACTTCTACTTGAATTTAACAATGAATGCAAATTAAAAAATTAGCTCTGTATAAATATTACTTAATAATGAATATAAATAAATAACTTCAAATATCAAAGGAAGTTTAATTGCATATTTGAAATTTTCGATTTTGCATAACGACCTGATTCAAGCCGAAGTTAATTTAAGTAAACATTCAATTTAAACAGTACCGTATTATTTGCATAATATAATTGTTGGTGTTTAGATTAAAAAACTTGTGTCTTATGGACCTGAATGGAAATTAATTATTTTTATTTTACATACTTCTTATTTATATGTTACATTTCATACAGAGTCAATGTATAAAATACATTTTGCCAAAATTGTTTTATAAACTATAAAACTCACACAATGTTTACCCAGACCTTAATCTCCTGCCGTTTATAAATTTCCATTTTGCTCCGGAACCTTAGGAAATGACTTTCAACAATATTGAGAAACGTAAAATATAGTTTGTTGATATAAAATGGTTATGTTCCCGCACATAAAATACGATCAACGTATGCCCCAAACATGTAAATTATCATCTTTTACTTGGTTACTCAGATTGATAAATCTTTATTTGTATTAATAACACCAAACCACTCCCATGACACTTACCTTATTGTAGGTTATGTTTCGAAGTTTAAAGCTTTGAGAAACAATAACTGTTTAACTGATACACACAAATCATGTATAAAAGATGTCAAGAGTTCCTATGTGAAACGCCAGTTTCATAAATGATCTTTGTTAGCCTAAACAAATTTTATTACCCTTCAAAATAGTTGAGATTTTTTGTTACACGGTTTGCGATAAAAATATAAATTAATGCCCTCTTTTTTGCTTGCTATCCTCAATAAGGTGTACCAAAAATATAAGGCATACAAATTACGTTGTAAGGCAACTATGCTTTATTTCTACGAATAGTACAATTGTATTTTTATTTTATAACCAAACTAACTTGTTTATTATATTTACAGGTAAGCATTCTCGTCTCCTACATAGCTCGTTTACGTAAGTATCTTTTTTATTTATATTATTATTATTTTTTTTAATCTTTAACTGGCTTAGGTCATACATTTCAAATATGCAACAACAAATCATTATAGATTACAGATGCGAATCAGGTCGAAAATAAAAGATTTTCTCAAATCTAGGCCACTATATAGCAGGTTCAATCCCAAGGTTCAATCCTGAGCCCAATACTTCTAATAAACTATACGGCCCTATGTGTAACTGACTGACTGACTGACTGACTGACTCACTTATATGGGATACGAATTTCTGACATAACTATTTAAGCTAGAGACTTGAAATTTGGCATACGTTTAGCCTGAACGGTAAGTGCTAAGTGTAAAATCTTAAACTTGCAAATTTTTAGTTTTAACCTACTAAAAAAAATTCAAAATGGCGGATTTCCGAAATTGTAATTTTACTTTTTTGGCTCTAGCGGCCAAACGCTTCGTCTTATCTAAAATCTGAGAACAATATTACGATAGGGAATTTAATTTTATACAATTTTGGTCCTTTGACGTTTTATCGTATCTCGCACCGTTAAGCCTCCAGAGCGTTTTTAATGAAATTTCGTTTTCGGTTTTCGGGCTCTAGTGACTAAACCGATGGTCGTAAAAAAATTTTTAAGGTTCATTTTGATAGATCTTTTTAATATCTACAATTTCTTCCCGTGTATATTTTGCCGTATCTCTACTCGTTTACTCACAAAATTCATTTTTCACTTTTTCCGGATTTTGTGAATGTAAGTAGTGGGAAAATACCGGTTCTGGTCCACTAGATAAATCGTAATTTTAGTATTTCAGCTCTAGTGGCCTAACGGTTTGTCTTATCTGAAATATGAGAGCATATTACGATAGGCTATAGGATGATCTACAATTTTGGTCCTTTGACTTTTTGTCGAACATCGTAACGTTAACCCTCCAAACTGATTTTTGTGAAATTTATATTTAGATTTAGGGCCCTAGCGACTAAATGGTTTGTCCTACAAAAATGTTTAAATGACAACTTTTATAGGTCTTTTTAATACCTACAATTTTGATTCTAACATACTTTGCCGTATCTCTTTCCGTTTACTCTCAAAATACATTTTTTCACTTTTGCCTAGTTTTGTGATAAATAAATAGTGGCTTTTGGCCAACTAGAGAAATCGTAATTTTAGTATATTTTAACTCTAGCGGCTTAACGGTTAGGCCTTTCATAGATTTGAGACTACTACGGTACTGAATTGGATGAACTACGATTTTGGTCCTGTGACTTTTTGTCGTAAATCGCACCAATTGCATAAATCTCCAGACTAATTTTTGTGCAATCGCGTTTTCAGTTTTTCCACTCAACTGACAAAACGATTGATCCTATCGAAAAATGTTGCTGAATATGACTGAAATATTTCATTAATGGCTTACAGTTTTCAGAACATTTTGCCGAATCTTTACACATTAGCTCTCAAAACAGATTTATTACAGGACCAGAATAGTTACCGAAAACTTGAAATTGGGGACCTTACCTTCTTTTAAGAGGCAATTAAAAATATGAATTCAGCTGTTTAATACTCACTGTTTTAACTGTTTACTAACTTTAACTGTTTAATACCTATTTAATACTCGACTTTTTTATTAACAAACAAATTCAGCGAACACATGGGAGTTGAGCCCTTAACAAGCCCGTTCACTGCATTAAGTTTTTACAGAAATTACGGAATTGGGGCAACAAATTAGGGAGTGGACCCTCCATTCAGCATAACACCAAGAATAAATAATTATTATATAACACTCAAAAATGTTTAATAAATTTTAACTACGAAGAGTTATTAAAACCGATTCATAGGAGATTTTCAAAGCTTTTTTAACTATCGATTGTGAATTGTGTGTATTAGACGGTATTGTTACTGTCTTGGCTGTTCAGTTCTTCCGTGGAACTAAATAATTTCCTACTTGACTTTTTATTAATTTACGAATTTAGGGACACCCCTAAGGGGGCATGGGGGCGGAGCCCCCATCGAGCCGTAGGCGAGTTTCATTATATATAATGACATTGAAACACATTTTTCTGAAAATAATCCCACAATTTTTAATGAAAACACTTTACCTTTCAAAATAAAACAGAACAATAGGAAAACTAGAAATATATACTATTTTCCAGCTTAAATCTCTTGTACAATATTTCTCCAACATTAATCTTAAAACAAATTTTAAGATTAATGATTGTAAACCAAGAAAAACTTTCCCACTTTTCTTTGAACTTTTCTTTATACATACATTTAAAATTATTATAATGTAACAAATTGTAGTTGAAATATGCCAAATAAATGGAATAAATTTATTCGGTTGAGGCTTATTGTCAGTATCATTTGTTTGTTGGATTCAATTGTATTGTTAAAAAAATGAATATAAATATATAACTGTTTACACCATTTCTTCACAAATAAAGTACCTTTCCATTTTTCATTACTTATATTTATAAAGTGAGTTAAGTATAGTCATGCTCTATCTTCAATTGTTGAAAAGGGGTTAATCGATACTAAGCAATATTTAGACTATCAAAAATATGGAATTGTTAAATAATCTTCCAGAAAAATTATAACCATCCATATTATACGTTTTAGGCTTTTGTAAATTAAAACAATAAAGGTTCTTGATGACATTTTCCCGAAACATTTATTTGTTCACGTTTTTGTGAGGCGTATTAGTAAACTGTATTTTATTACTTTTAACCTTTATATTGTAACACTAACCGGTTTTTTGGGCTTTCAGCATATAAGTCAAAATTCTTGTTGTGTTTAGCTATAATTGTATGACAACTTAAAACACGTACTTAATGTATGTTGTTGTCTGTAAATAAATAAATAAATAAATAAACGTAAAAAAGTGGTTTGATTGAAAAGATCGTCGTCGATAAATCGTCAACTCACAGACTGGTCGTGTTGCGTTATTTGTGGCTATCGACTCAGTGAGTTATTGTTTTGCACTATAAAAACAAACTGATCATGATTAAACTACCAATGATTTAAAATTAATCACAGTTTTTTTTTTAATCATTTAGTCATACCTTCAATACACAAAAGAAGAGTTGATTATTGTATCTTCACTCTAGTTTCAATATTTCTCTTAAGAAAAAAAAAACTTTATATTTAAAAAAATCCACATAGTTTTAATGACGTAGACTTCAGGTCAAAATTGTAAGTCACACGTTTGATACCGGGGGAAGTTATTATTTTTTATTGTTTTTAAATATTATATCCTTATATTGCTTAAACATGTTTTGTAAATAGTATGAACCAATTTCCCTAAAAGGTTTTTTGATTACCTAAAAAAATATTTTTGCTGCCTGACATAATAAGTATGAGGTTCCACATTTGATTATAATTTGTACATACAACACTGCATAATGAAATCTTAACGAAACGTTTTCGAATAAAACACCTACGTTATGTTGACAGTACAAAAGAATCCAAAAATATGATTCCCTTGTTTTTTTTTATGGGAAAATCTACAAAACCCATAAATCTCGTTTATTAAACCATTTATATCTGTCCAAGAGTTTCTATAGCCAAATGATTTGCTGATCATCGCAATTGGAACTCCGAAACCTACGCTGCATGCCTGAAAAATTGAATATGATGGCTAGAGCTTAACATAAATTCATATTTCAAAATTTTAATCACCAACGAACACCGGAATGGAAATAACATATTCCGTTACAAGGGCTAAAAATGGAGTTATGCCCGTTCTCGAGGAAAAAAATGTTACGATTATTTTAACTTACTTCATTTATTAGAAAGGAATTAGTTTTAGTAGTTGTTATCTCTAACAGGCTGAAGGGAAAAATCATTTGTATTATTATCTTCGCCATACAAGATCGTAATACAATCTTGAGGATCTGCAAATACCTAAACATCTAATAGGTATTTTGATTAGCTGTATCCCGTGTTACAGTAGTACAAAGGGCCTGTAGGAGCTGGGTCAAATGATAGGGTGGTATTGCAGTATCTGCATGGTTAGCGTGCTAAAACGGTGCATACATATAAATTCACATATATTAAATCACGAGCTTACATTGATACTATTCATATCACGCGTTATTTAAGTTTACATTGATTAGGTGTTTAGAACTTAAGATTTTACATTTATTAATTCCCAATTCGTACGATGGATGAATTACAATAGGTTCGACAGTTATAAAAATATGTAATTGTCAGACACAATCATACATATAATGTATCAAAAACAATTTTCGAGTAAACGCCATATCTGGTTAAAATTAAAAAAATCTTATTGTTAGAAAGGAACTAAAAGAAGTAATATGCAAATAGTCTTAGTATGATATTGTTGTCACTTTTAGATTTGTAGAAAAAGTAAAAAAAACTTGTTAACTATAGACTACATCTCAATATATTTAATTAATTTAATTTTTGATTCCTGGTCTGCAAATTTAAAATTTTACCGTTTACATAACATACGAAAGCTAAGCTGCAATCCAACATTGTAAAAATCTGTTTTACAGTATAAAAGTCTAGTTTATAGTTCATGGATAACATTCGAATGGCTAAGTTCATTAATAATTCCAAACTGTTGCTAACAATTTGTAACCAGGAATTCAGTTATTTCAATCACAATATTTAGTTAAATATATGAATTTAAATTATTTTTTTAACTGGTTCATATACTTCACCCATCGTTTCATCAGCTAATAAATCTTCATACTCTTACTGCGACTGACATATTAAATTAGCGTGATGCATTATTAATATCGGTTTCTAAACGTTTATTACAGACTGTTTATCATATCTGTAAGGGGGAATTCATGCATAAGAAAATTCTACCGATTAAATTTATTAAATTAGATTTTACTAAAAATAAACGATTATAGAAAATCCATTTAGTATGTTAGATACGTTTCAGTTAAAGAATATTTCATAAGTTAGGAAAAATACATAACAGAGGGTAATACTAAGTAAGTAAGTAAGTAAGTAAGTAAGTAAGTAAGTAGTATCTAACTCTAAACATCGAATTGGCTGTTTATTTATTTATTATATTTAGCACAACACAGACCTCATTAATTTAGCATTTTGTTGATTGTGATAAAAATACAGAGGATTTGTTTTATTTCCATTATAAACTCTTCTATATTAATTAAATAATTCTTATTATGGCTTAAATAGATTATTAAATAGATTATTTGCCTGAAAATAAGTAGATTAAGAATGTTCTATGAATACTAAAACGAGAGACTACGTTTGAGGAACTAGTCTTTCCCAGATTCTGTTCAATCTTTTGACTTTGGTATATGATCTATGTTATGTAGAGAAGGCACGCTGTAGCGAAACTTATGGAGACCGTAAAGTTTAACGATTCTCAGTAACTCAGACAACCTTTCTCCCAAAGTCAGTGCGAAATCATTTTTCTAAGATATATACTCATTTTCGACAAAACTTCGATTTCTGAGCAGGCTCGAGACCATATAACTATAATTCAGTTAACAGAAGTGCCGTTAGATAAGATAAAATCCTCTTATTAATTGTATTTATAAATATTTTCAATGGTTTTAAATTGTTAAATGTGTTTAATGCTAGTAATTTGTAGATCGGTTCATAATTATTTGTAATATAAAAGTGTCTTAACTTTAATCCCGTTAATTGATTCACCAAATTAATGTGTAAAAATAAGTCATGAAAACTCTCTTTATGTTTAAATAAATTAAATGTTGTGTTTGATTCACTCAATCCAAAAGGTATTTTGAGCCTCATAATCTCTAAATGTTTTCGGTGAAACAAACATATCACCGCACAAAAATGTCTTAGACTTTCCTTTAAAATTTTTTCTCTCATCATAAATTATTAGTTTTGTCATAAATTATTTTTGTATGCAAATTACAATGTGTAGGTGATGTTTAAAACTTTGTGAAAAATCATAATCAATTACGTGATTATGGATTTTTACGATACAATATTATATAAAATGAGATTGTAAGACATTTTTAAGCTTAGACAGTTCTGTTTAACGTAAATTATTTCCTTACGGACGGGATTTTTTGTAGATTATTTTTTGCAAAATTCTCGTGGTTTTCTGAATAAATCCCCAATGATTAATTGGCTTACTGTTGTCGGGTTGTTTGTGGCCACAGACTGTGTGAGTTACTGTTTATTGATGATACAAAACAAGCCTTACAAAAGAAAATAACAATAAATGTAAAACTTTTATAGAACGTTTATAAATTCATCATTACAGAAATTAATTTTTTCAATAAGTCAATGTGTGAAGACTTAAAATAGAGTAATAGTAGACTTAGATTTAAAAATCATATTTTATTTCTGTTATTGGAACTTATTTAGAAATACATTATCGTGTACTTAAAAATGATTAGTTTATAGTTAAAAAATTAAATAAAACACAAGACAAATATTTTAATGTATTGTTACAAAATATAACGTTGGTGGCAAATTAATTTTTACTGCTTGATTTCACAGGATTAATACAAAGAGATTTTGTATCTTAACAAACTGTTTTTTACGTTGAAATTTAAAGAAAGTTTTTTTTGAAAGTTAATATTAATATATAACTAAACATACATGTTATTAATTCACCAGTAGTTTAATTTGCTAACCGCTGTCTGGAAAGTTAGTTTGACAGTTATGCCAAATGCTGACCTTACATCTTTGTGATTACCTTTTAAATATAGATTATATGACTTAAATTACCATGGTGAGTATATTGTGGGTATGTGTACAGTTTACAAACTCTTCAATGGGTTTTATGCTGCGTGTTAAAACTGTCCTGAAGTGGCTTATTATTTTGTTAACTGGTTTAGTCTAATTAAACTTAATACATGCATGTTTACCACATAAGTCTAATTTTTTCAGATAGGTTTATTTTTTACCTCTTTAGGAGGACAGCTCGTAGGTAGTAAGAAGAAAACTTAAATGGAAGAATGAGTCGATATGTGTATAAATTTAAGTCTGTAGTGAAAAAAAACATTATGATAATACCGAAATTGTAAAATTGCCCAAGTTAAAAACTGTAGGCGATAAAAACTGCATTAAAATCATAAAGCCAAAAAAAAAACTGAAACAACAACCATTGTTATATTCCACCTTCAGTGTCGGGCTTGAAGCATATTGCACAGAATACAAAGAACTTTGAAACTGAGTATTAAAAGATTTATACAAATGAATATTTACTCAAGTTATCCCAAACCAAAAAGGGAGTAGTGGATATCAAAGAAATCACATTTCCACAAAATGTAAAAGTCAAGTTCAGTTCGTTTATATTATCATTCACCCCAATAAAAGTGTTTCACCTCTTTTATATTTGGTCGAAACAGATTTTTTATAGGAAATTAACAATATATTATTTTTTGTATATATATATATATATATATATATATATATATATATATATATCATCTTATTTATTTTCATTAGTTTTAATTTATATATTGGAATTCTGTGAGGATCAAGCAAACAGTTGCATAGTCTTGCTGAAGAGGAGCACTGCACTAACAATAGTGTTCTTGTTCAGTAAGATCATCCCTGTCTCAAGCCAGATTGGATGGCAGGGGTTTATCCCCACCATAATCTGCTCAACACGTTCGACTCAGTGGGTCAGACAATTTAATCTACATAAAAAGATTAACATACTTTAACGCACTCAATTCCCATGTAATAATTCTGAAGACTAACTTAAATGAAAAAATTTTGTCATACTTTAAATGCAACACTTCCTCCGTATTGTTAACATATCTTAAAGGTCATATTACGCTTATTTGCATTTGATTCCTGTGATGGAATCCATACCAGGGGTTTAGTCAAAGACAGTAAATCTTATCCAGAATGTTTTTTTTTTATTATTTTACAGAAATTGGAAAATTATTGCCAAATCTTAACAATTGTGGGCATTCATACATTTATTCCAACTAATAAAAACATACATAAGAATTATGAACAATTTTAAAGTAATGATTTCTATGCACGAAGAAAAGTTGTTTGTATAATTTCATAACATATTTTGTCATAAATATCATCACCGTTAGTAAAATGGGTCATTTGCTCATTTTATAGTAATACTAATGAAACATATTCATAGTCGTTGACCTGATTGGATACAATATGTGTAACAATAGTACAATGGGCTGTTAGGATGATGGTAAAGTAGAGGGCTGATACCATCTGCATCATATGTGTACTATAATGACTGAGTCACACCTCATGACATTACAATCTAAACTGTTAGAAACCTTTGACTTTAAGAATACAATCAACCACATTGTTTATGGTTTGATTATCACCAGGCCTACAAATAAGAGTGATTTCAACAAAACAATATTTTTACTGCTCTCCCTTGAATTTCACCTTTCAAACTGTACTAACTAGTATTATTTTTTAAATATACAACTACAGATATCAAGAGATATAGTATATTTAAATTTTCTCCTTGCAAGGCCATTTAATATTTCTGATATACTGACATGCTCAGCCTTCAACTCCATTATGTCCAACTCCATGTGTCGATTCAACATATTTATAAACTAATTTCACAAATTATTGAAAAGTAATAAAAAATATTTTATTTTAATAATCTTTAACCTATATAGATAACTATAAAATATGGAAACATATTTATTTATAATCTGTAATAAAACATTGGCATTTTTTCATATTGATCAAATAATTTACAAGGTGTATTTCACTTTCAGACCACAACGATCTTGACTTATTTGAATGAAATTTTTCTTTTATTGAACTGCAAAGAAAACAGCAACGAGATACATCGTTACCAACACCTGGCCTGAGTGTACCAATTATCTCCGCAGAAGCAAACAAAGTGACAGCAAATAATTATCTCGCGCCCTAATAGCCAATTAGCTCTGTCTCGAGTGATTTATTACAATTGGATTCTATGGATCTCCTTTCCTTAGAGTAATAGAAGAAAATTTCTGCCTATAATGATAGTAGTGGAAAAGTAAGGCTGCTGGCTCACTTCAAGGTCACCCGAGCGATGACGTCATCGAGGTCAATGACCTCACCGATGACGTCATCGATGACGTCATCGATGACGCAATTGATGACGTCATCACCAATGACGTCACTTCCATGACGTCACACCCATGACGTCACAGAAATGACGTGCTGATGACGTCATCACCCCTTACGTCACCAAGATGACGTCATTGATGTCACAAAGGTCAAGGTCACGCTGAAACCTAAAATTTTTTGGCACTTTTGCTGTTTCTCGCACTACGCTCCAAGTTTCAGTCAGGTTACCGTGACCTTGACGACTTGGAGCGAGTTTGCGATGAGAAACAGCAAAAGTGCTGAGGAAACTTGAAGTTTGCAACGTGACTCTGCCTAAACCGTCATGTGACACCGCTCGGGTGACCTTGAACTGGCCCAGCTGCCTTACTTTAGACCAGTACTACAACCGCGATGTGCACCCTACGACAGACACCGAGCGACTGACTGTCCGGCCCCGCGCACTCTAGGTATATGGGAAGTGGTGGGGTAACTGCGATGACCCTGGGAAACTTGAAAATGTCAAGCCAGGTAGCACCGTTTTGATGCTACCTTAATTTACATGTCAAAGTGTGATGACTTTGAGTGAAAACATAGAAATACTACAAGTCGATGTAGTCCCAGAGTTAAAGTGTGATGACCTTGAGTCAAAACACAGAAATACTACAAGTTGATGCCGTCCCAGAGTCAGTGACCTTGAGCATAAGAGTTAAAGTTTTCTTGGTATGACAATATTATGTTGTTCCAGAGTTAAAGTGTGGTGACCTTGAGTCAAAACTCTGAAATACTACAAGTTGATATCGTTCCAGAGTTAAAGTGTGATGACCTTGAGGTTGACTGTAAACTTGGGACTTAGGATTGTCTTTAAAGATGTATCCAAAGAATCTTCAGATTTGAGTCAACACTTAGAAAAATGTACTCTTAGTAAAACCGTTTGATGTGTATTTGCCAGAGTTTAAGTGCGGTGACCTTGAACTACTCCAAACCGTCAGGAATTGGAGTAACTAACTGTACCTTGGAAGCAAAAGTCATTTCTTCCAATATTTTAAATAAATCCTCATCAGTAAAACTTACATTAGTCCGTTTGGTATAAAACTTAGGGTGTCCGCGCAATAGTTTTCGCCACTTAGACAAAGTCGAAACCCGCTTGACCTTGAGTGGAGGACATTGAGCAACTAATAAAGACTTAACACGGCTAAGTTTCTTACCCAAAGTGTCCTGCGACATGTCTTCCCTCACAAAAGTCCGCACAATACTGAGAGACTGTTGGTAGAGTATGAGCCAAGGCAAAAGTGATGGGGTAACAGTAGGAGTGGGGGAAGGTCACAGTAGTGGGGGAAGGTGAGGCTGTACTGCCGAAGCATCGCATCACTTCACCATGAGCTGCCCTACAGTCAACACACTGTTCACTCGGCCCGAGTTGTCACTAGAAGAAACATTCCTGTACAGCTTAGGCTGCGAGGGGCGTAAAGTTAATGTAAAATCTGGACCGGACACTCATGGCGATAAGTGGTATGAAACGCCACCCTAAACATTACAAGTTAGGTTAGTGAGCATCGCACCGCATAATTCGGTGTTGGTCTAGAGTAAAAGTGTAATGACCTTGAGTCAAAACACAGAAATACTGCAAGTCGATGTCGTCCCAGAGTTAAAGTGCGGCGGCCTTGAGTAAAAAACTCAGAAATATTTAGCCTATGTTGCTCCAGAGTCAAAGTGTACGACCTTGAGCCAAAAACTTGTAAAATACTTACATGAAGAGAGACGGAGAACAGCGAGGCGCACTGCACGCAAGTCGGAGACAGACTGACGGAGCGCCGTTGCGCAGCCTAGGGACTCGATTGTAGTGGGGGTATTGCCAACACTTAGAGTAGAAGTGTAGTGGGTGACCTTGAAGTGACATAAGTGTGACCTTGGGGTGACCTTGAAGTGACCTTGGGGTGACCTTGAGGTGACCTTGACGTGACCTTGAGGTGACCTTGAGGTGACCTTGACGTGACCTTGGGGTGACCTTGAGGTGACCTTGGGGTGTACTTGAGGTGACCTTGACGTGACCTTGACGTGACCTTGGGGTGACCTTGAGGTGACCTTGAGGTGACCTTGAAGTGACCTTGGGTGACCTTGAGGTGACCTTGACGTGACCTTGAGGTGACCTTGGGGTGACCTTGAGGTGACCTTGGGTGACCTTGACGTGACCTTGACGTGACCTTGAGGTGACCTTGGGGTGACCTTGACGTGACCTTGAGGTGACCTTGGGGTGACCTTGACGTGACCTTGAGGTGACCTTGACGTGACCTTGACGTGACCTTGGGGTGACCTTGAGGTGACCTTGACGTGACCTTGGGGTGACCTTGAGGTGACCTTGAGGTGACCTTGAAGTGACCTTGGGTGACCTTGAGGTGACCTTGAGGTGACCTTGGGGTGACCTTGAGGTGACCTCGGGGTGACCTTGAGGTGACCTTGGGGTGACCTTGACGTGACCTTGGGGTGACCTTGACGTGACCTTGAGGTGACCTTGGGGGTGACCTTGAGGTGATCTTGACGTGACCTTGGGGTGACTTTGATGTACCTTGCCCCCGATGGCGCCCCCACCTCTGTGCCCCCGATGCCGCCCCTTGGGGGGCGACCGGTGGGGATATAAGGCGGCCCGGTCGCAGCCGGCTCGCAGTCCGCTCCCGCGCGTTGAACGTGAACGATCGGGACGGACCGCCATAGGCCTCACTAAACACTGAATGGCGCCTTCACTGCTTAGCGAAGTCTACTCTAACTTTAAGACTTGTATTATTTCTAAGATATTGCGCTTGCGTTTGGGTATTGGGAATTGTTTTATATGAGAGTGTTTTACTTGTACCCTATGTCTCCTGTGTGTCTTGTTTGTCATATGTGTTTGTTCCAGCATTTACCATGTTGAGCTCAATTGTGTGTTGTAAGTGTGTTATATTTATCTAAAGTGTATACGCTTGTTTTAGCATTCCCCCTTGAGCTTTTTCAATGCTCAAAGTAAATCTTAAAGTTAGGGAACGGGAGTAGACCCCCGTGTAAAAGCATTTTATACCAACGTTAGCATGGGTCCTCTCAGGCATGCAATATTGCGGCTGGGTTGGGAACCGGTCCGTTTGTACGCTGGCATGCAGACCACAGCTGTGGCCAATTTGCGGCGGCCTCTGCACTCGGACCGAGGACGTAAGCCACTAGGGCTGTCCTCAACCTCTTGTTTCCCTTCTGGAAACTCAAAATTATGTAAATGAAAGTTTGTTAGTTACTTGTGTTTTTGTCCCCAAGGCCCCCGAACATTCGTGGTTCGCCATGGATGTACGGGGGCCGAAATTTTTTAATGTGCGTGTGGCCTTGACCCACAAAGATTTTTAAAAATTTACTGCATTGCTAAAGTTAAATATTAAAGATAGGGTACGGGAGTAGACCCCCGTGTAAAGCTATTTTAAACCAATGTTAGCATGGGTCCTCTCAGGCATGCAATATTGCGGCTGGGTTGGGAACCGGTCCGTTTGTACGCTGGCATGCAGACCACAGCTGTGGCCAATTTGCGGCGGCCTCTGCACTCGGACCGAGGACGTAAGCCACTAGGGCTGTCCTCAACCTCTCTCAAAATTATGTAAATGTTTTGTTAGTTATTTGTTACCAATGCAGTAAATATTTAAAAGTCTTGCGTGGCGAAGGGAACACAACATTGGATGTTGCCCTGTTGTCATAGTTGGGTCTCTTTGGAGGCTACAGCGATGACAACCCAAGTGCCCCAGGTGGGGCTTAATTTTTTAAATTTTTTTCGTGACCTTGACCTAAATATAGTAATGAACCCCCCCCCCCCTCCCCCACCCCCTCCCCCACCCCCTCCCCCACCCCCACCCCCTCCCCCACCCCCTCCCCCACCCCCCCCCCCCCCGAACTTTTTTTGGGAAAAAAATATTTGGTCTTAACCGAAAAGTTCCACTTGTTCCACATAAACTTGCCCAAACAGACATCTTTGAAAAAACTTGTACAAAGTAGTGGATTTAGATCAAACATCATTGGTTTATCAAGTCTGTTGAAGAATATATTGAAAATGGGTGTTTAAAAGCCAAATCTACTACATGATTGATAAACCGGATGTATATGACGTCACCTTCCCCCCACCCTTCAACCTCGGGTATAAAGGGACCCGGTTGAGCGCGCTGCTCATTATTGCGTGGACATTCACCGAGTGCACACTCAAAGCCAAACTGTAAAAAAATGGCTCTTTGCGATATATGTGGTGAGTTTTTCCAAGACGAAGATATTTTTGTTTTACACCGAGAATTGCATCATGAAGAGGACAGAAAAGAAGAGATTGTTGTAAGTGAAGAAGACTTGGATGCGATTGATCGGTTATTGGAAAACCACCAGAAGCAGATGGACGACTGTGATAGCTATCTACAGTTACACCGAGAATTGCATCGTGAAGAGAACAGAAAAGAAGAGATTGTATTAAGTGAAGAAGACTTGGATGCGATTGATCGGTTTTTGGAAAAACCCCAGAAGCAGAAGGACTGGGGTAGCTATTTACAGTTAATTCAAAGAGGAAGACCAAGTGTTATTCAATTTGCCGGAGCTGGACCATCTACAGCTGGAGGATTTATTCAAGAAGAGGAAATGGAAGAAGAAGATACGGAAGAAGAAGTGGAAGATGTAAGACAACTGCGTACCCGAGAAGAGGATATGGAAGAAGAGGATACAGAAGAAGTGGAAGATATAAGACAACTGCGCACCACAGCCTTGCCAGGACCAGTTGTAACTCATTTCAAAATTAATAATGTGCAATTGGAATTGGAAAACTTTATAACCCAAGCTAAAAATTTAGTTGTAAAAACATTGATGGAAGAATTGGCAAGATTGAACTTTATTAAATTTGGATTGGTGTTGGAGGCTATGTTTACTAATACCGATGGTGAAAACTCACCGAGAGCATTTATTGCTAAAAACCGAACCCTTACAACCACATCTGATATCAACGAAATTCTAGAAGAATGTTTGAATGAACTGCTAATGAAACTCCAAGAACATGAAGGAAGAGGATCTGGCTGGACGCTATCATCGATCGAAGGTATGGATGTGAGGGTTCACAAGCATGGATATGGTATGAGGGGTAGCAGCTTTATCCCTCTACCAAAGAAAATTAAAGACACCAACTCTTGCAGAAATGTTACAAACGGGGATAATGAATGTTTTAAGTATGCGATGCTAACTAAGTATGTAAAACATAATCCTTGTAGAGTTGGTAGGGAATATTATGAAAACGAACACCGCTACAACTTTCGAGGAATGTCGTATCCTGTGAGTCTTAATCAAATTGCAAAATTTGAGAAACAAAATCCAGGTGTTTCTGTTAACGTGTTCGGCTTAGATGATTCGAACAATGTGTATCCACTACGAGTTGGAAAAGTGGAGCAAAGAAACCATACTGATTTATTATTGATAACTAAAGGCGAAATATCACATTATGTGTGGATAAAAGACTTTGAAGCATTGGTTGTACGACAATTAACGAAAAATAAAATTAGAGTGACAGTGTGTAAGAGATGCTTTTGTTTTACAAATAAAGATTTGAGACGTGGAGGATCGGAGTGGTTGAAGGAACACCAAAGGCTTTGTAATGACAACTATGAAGTGAAGATTAGTCTGCCGCCGCCATCTCGAGCGTTCATCCAATTCAACAAAACAGTTCATCAATATCGGATTCCAGTAGCCGTCTACGCAGATTTCGAATCCACGTTAGTACCACAGGAGCTTCCGGATGGTGAGGTGACTAGAAGAACCAAATATCAACTGCATCAACCTAACAGTTTTTGCTTATTGGTAAAATCGACTTTGCCTGAAGAACAGTTGCAAGACTATGGTTTAACATCCACTCCGATACTCTACCGTGGGGAAGAAGCCGCTAAGCATTTCGTAGACCAGTTGTATGACATTGCTGAAAAGGTGCAACGCTTATTCAATAATGTTTTACCTATGGAACCTTTGAACCAAAATCAACAAGAAGAATACAATTTGGCAACAAGATGTTATTTATGCAAGAAGAGCTTCAGTGAAGAAAATCAAAAAGTAAGAGATCACGATCACCTGACAGGGTTATACAGAGGAGCTGCTTGTAATTCATGCAATATAAATTACAAACTGCCAAACTTTATCCCTGTCGTGTTACACAATCTTAGCGGCTATGACTCCCACTTCATTATCCCAGAGTTAGGACGAGATGATGGAAAAATCGAAGTATTAGCTGAAACATTGGAGAAGTACATCAGTTTCTCAAAAACAGTAGGTAAAATTAAACTTCGCTTCGTAGACTCTTATAGATTTATGTCATCTAGTTTGAGCAAATTGTCTGAGAACCTAAGAAGAGAAGATCTAAAAGAAACCAGCAAAATTGTACCTGAAGATAAATTGAACTTAGTAATGCGTAAAGGAGTGTTCCCCTATGATTACATAACTTCTGCAGAAAAATTTGAAGAAACCAGTCTGCCACCGATTGAAGCCTTCAATAGCAAGTTAAATGAAAGTGCAATCACCGTTGAAGACTACAATCATGCTTGTAATGTTTGGAACCAACTAAACATTCAAACCTTAGGGGAATATTCCGACTTTTACATAAAATTGGACGTAACTCTGCTGTGCGATGTGATGGAAGAATTTCGAAACACCTGCTTCTCCGCCTATGGACTGGACCCTCTACACTCGTACACATCTCCAGGATTAGCATGGCAAGCTATGCTAAAGTCAACTAACTGTCGATTGGAACTTCTAACAGATATTGATATGGTGCTCATGATAGAATCTGGTGTACGGGGCGGTTTGACACAAGCTGTAACACGTCATGTCAAAGCTAACAACAAGTACATCCCAGGCTTCGACGAGAGACAACCATCGGTCTACCTAGGCTACTTTGACGCAAACAACCTTTATGGTTGGGCAATGTCAAATCCGCTTCCCTACGGTGACTTTAAATGGATCGACCCGGCCACCATCGGTGACATCTCACAGATTCCAAAGAATGGTCCAAAAGGCTATATTTTGGACTGTGATTTCGAATATCCGGAGCACCTTCATAACCATCACTACGACTTGCCTCTCCTAGCCAAGACTGAAGTTTCACCGACAGGAAGATGGCCGAAATTGATGATGACGTTGGAGAATAAAGATCGGTATGTGGCTCACTACTGGGTAGTTCAACAAGCTCTTGAATTGGGTCTACGTGTAGTGAGAATTCATAGAGCAGTTGAATTCACCCAGTCTTGTTGGTTGAAACCATATATTGATTCCAACACTACAAGAAGAGCAGCAGCAACATCAGCATTTGAAAAGGACTTTTACAAATTGATGAACAACGCCATCTTCGGGAAGACCTTAGAAAACAAAAGAAAACACAAGATTGTAAAATTAGTAAGTGATCCTAAGAAATTGGAAAAATTAGTGCAAAAACCAAATTTTGGAACATCCATGATTATAAACGAAGATCTAGTTGCCGTCAGTATGAAGAAAACAACAATAGTGATGGATCGTCCGTTATACATTGGAATGTCGATTTTGGATATAAGTAAAACTCTGATGTATGATTTCCATTACAACAAAATGGTTAAACACTACGGAAGAGACAACATTGGAGTTGCATACATGGATACCGACGCGTTTATCTACTGGATAAAGACTTTGGACATGTATGAAGACCTAAGGAGTTTCCCATACAAAGACGATTTTGACTTCTCTGACTATCCGAAGAACCATCCAAATTACAATAAAAAGAATAAAAAAGTAATCGGAAAATTTAAAGATGAAGCAAATGGAATGCCTTTAGAAGAAATAGTGGCACTGATGGCAAAATTGTATTCATTTAAAATGTACAACGAGAACAACACACCGACAGTCAAGAAAGCAAAAGGAGTCAAAACATCGTACTTGAAGAAACATGTGACATTTGACCATTACAAGACCTGCTTGTTTGAAGATTCTACAATGTCTGCAACGTTCAACACTATCAGAAGCTTTAAACATGAGGTCTACAGTGTCACTGAAGTTAAAAGGGCACTATCTGCTCGAGATGATAAAAGGCATATTATGCCGGATAAAATTCACACTCTTCCTTTTGGCCACTACTCTCTAAACCCTATCGACTAGTAACCTATTCTTCGCCCTTCTACAACTTCGACCTTATTCCTTTCTCCTTCCGTAAAAAAAATGGGGAACACGGCAAGTCAAACGCCGTGTTCCCCATTTTTTACACAAGTTTGGATGACCTTGACCTATATAAATGATGTGAATATTTAAGACAACATTCATTGTGATTATATATGTGATACATGAAACATTCAAACCTGCAATATGAAGGACTTGAAGCAAGAAATTGTCAACGAACTTCATAAACCTGCAAGAAGAAAGTTTCCACGAAGAAATACAGTGATAAAAGGAATAAATGATTTATATCAAGCGGATTTAATCGAAATGATTCCTTATAGTAAACAAAATAGAGGATTTAAATACATATTGACTATTATTAATTGTTTTTCAAAAATGGCAGATGCTTTACCACAAAAAGATAAAAGTGGCAAAAGTGTTACAAAAGCAATGGAAACAGCTATACAAAGAGACAAACATACTATAAAACATTTACAAACTGATGATGGAAAAGAATATTTTAATAAGGAATTTGCAAATTTAATGAAAAAACACAACATTAACCATTACTCAACCAATTCAGAGGTAAAAGCATCAATAATTGAAAGATTTAACAGAACTTTAAAAGGTGCGATGTATAAGATGTTTTCCAACAGAGGATCACACGTATGGATTGATATGTTACCAAAACTTATAAGCGATTACAATAACAAGTTTCATAGAACTATTGGTATGAAACCAAGCCAGGTGACTAATAAAAATGAAAAACTTGTATTAAAACGTATAAAAATGAATACTAAACCAAGAGTTGAAAAACTAAAGCCTAAAAGGTTTAATGTTGGTGATAAAGTGCGAATAAGCAAATACAAAGGTGTATTCAGTAAAAGATATCTTCCAAACTGGACAAATGAGGTATTTACTGTATTTAAGGTGCAACCTACAATACCAGAAACTTACATTTTAAAAGATAATAAAGGACAATTGCTGGAAGGAGGGTTTTATGGACATGAAATGTTAAAATCAACAGTAGGTGATGTATATCTAGTCGAAAAGGTGTTGCAACGAAAAAAGGATAAGGTTAAAGTACGATGGTTAGGATTTAATAAGACGGAAGATTCTTGGATACCTAAAAAGGATCGAATATAATAATAGAGCATCATTTTGGGTTGAACCATTACAAAGGATGGAGATAATACCGCAAAAAGACAATTTTACTATTAATAATATAGATGAACTCACAGTGGATGGTTCTCAATTCAATACTGGGAAACACGGTGTTTTGTTACCAAACACGGTGCGTTGTCTGGTTACCGGTCCTTCCAATTGTGGAAAAACAAATGTAGTATTCAATTTGATTACAAATCCTAAAGGATTACGTTTTAATAATTTATATGTATTTTCAAAGTCACTACAACAACCAAAATATCAGTTATTGGAACAAATACTCAATAATGTGCCTGAAGTTAAATATTTTAAATTTAACGCGAGCGAGAGTGTCATGCAACCGCAAGAGGCTAAACCATTCTCAGTATTCATATTTGACGATGTATCTTGTGAAAATCAAAATACAATAAGAAATTACTTCGCCATGGGTCGACATAACAGCATAGATAGCATTTATATTGGTCAAACTTACAGCAAAATACCGAAACAGCTCATTAGAGACAATGCAAACACGTTAATTGTATTTAAACAGGATGAAACCAACCTAAAACACATATATTATGACCATGTAAGTGCGGATATGCCATTTGAACGATTTAAAGAGTTGTGTGGAAAGGCTTGGGCTGAAAAGTATGGGTTTTTAACAATTATGAAGGAACAACCGCTAAACAATGGTCGATACAGGATAGGATTTGATAAATTTATACTAATACACTGATCATGATGTAAAACATTCATTGTTGTACAACACGTCTTGCTACAAACATGGTTAACCAAGAAAAGTTAATAAAGGAAATAAAATCACTTAGTGATTCTATTCGAGATAAAAACAGAGCATTAAAATTAGGTATTAGCGAAAGGGAGAAATTTCTTGAATCTACTTTTAAACCTATTACTGAACCCTTGAAACAATTAAACAAAAAATTTGCTAAACCCGTTTTGGAAGGAGATGCAATTGCACCTATTACAAAGTTTGAAAGAGAAAATGTAAAATCAGAAGATTTTAGTGATGAAGACCTGGAATCCTCTACATATAGTGGTTTTACCGGTGAAGAACCTGAAAGAGAGCTAGAATCACCAGACTATAGTGGTATAAAAGAATTATATGAAGTAAAAGCTAAAAGAGGACATGAAGATGTATCAACTGCTAGTGAAGAGGAAAAAGAAGAAGAAGCAAGGGAAGGTCCGTCAAACATAAGCTTGTTGGGTGAAAACATTCATAACAAAGGACCTTTAGGAAGGAAATACATGATAAAAATGTTAGCTGGAATAAATCCTAATAAAAACTACCATAGTTATGGAGTAAGATTAACAGAAGAAGGTTTAATGGTTGGTAATAGCCCGGTAAACATTGATGAAGATGATAATATTATTGTTGGTAATCAAAGATATAAGGGCACAAGAGGATTATTTGAATTATTATTTGAAAAAAAGCCTTTAGAATTGTTAGTTAAAGAAGAAGACATGGAAGCATATAAACAGATTTTGGAACACACTAATGCATACAGGAGGAAGTATTTAGCTGACCAACCAGTTTTTAGATCTAGGTCTTTAAAATATAGAGAATTTGTATCCAAGTTAATACCAACAACGAGAAGACAACAAATGCCGATAATCCCAAGAAAACCTGTAAAACGAAGGTTTGTGTCATCCACTTTGGATATAAGTGCTCCAGAACCAAGAAAAAGAAACAAATCTGTTACAGGTACAGGTTTAATGAAGAAACTATATAACACAAATGTGATTTATTACAATAATATCAATAAATTGGTGGATAGAATGAAACTAATACATGAAGCTAAAGAAGCGGGTCATACTGGATTGGAAAACGAATGGGTGGCTTTAGTGGATGAACTCCGAAACCGTGGGGTAATCTTATAAAAAATGCGTTGCTCCCTAAAATACTATTCAGTTGTACCATGAGTGTCGACAAGTTCGGACGTTATTCCTCGGATGGATTATATTACGCAAATAATTTAAAAAGAGGTGCTGGTTTACCACAAACACCTGATGGAGATTATGATATGAGTAATAAAAGGTTAAAAAACATAAAAGATCCTATGGATGAAAATGATGCAATAAATTTAAAAATATTAAAGGAAAAGATATCACCAACATTAAGACTGCACAATAACACATATGACGCAGAAAATCATAGAATTATCAACGTTGGTAAACCAAATCAAAACGGTGATGCAATAAACAAAGGTTATTTGTCATCTGAATTAAAGAATACGTTAAAATTCAATGGGAAAACGTATAGTGCTAACAATAAACGTATATCCAACGTAGATGATCCTAAAGATGCAAAAGACAGCGTAAATAGACGCTATTTACATTCCTTAATACCTGAAAAGACAAAAGATGGATTTTCTTTTTATAAATTTGCTATTAACGATATAGGTTATCCAAAAAATGAAAATGATGCTGTAAATTTGAAATATATCAAAGACCATTGTATTACACGCGATGTTGGAGTTATAGATTGTTTTGGTAATTGTTTAGCAAATGTTAAAGATGGTTCGGCGCCATCAGATGGTGCAACAGTGGGTCAAATGATGGAAACCTTAAAACAAGAAACAACCTCTTTTGTAAAACAAGATCAAGTAGTATCGAAGCAAGGGGATGAATTTGTTCAAGGTAATGAAAAATTTAATTTATTAACATACAAAAATAATGCTTGGGATTGCATGGGTAAAGGGTTATCAAATATGAGATTGGGTTATACTGCTCGAGATGCAGCTGCTTTATCACAAACCGTACATCTAGATCCAGATCATTCTTTTAGATTTTTTACATGTAATGGTAAAGTAATAAAAAACTTGCATAATGGAAGAGATCCAAATGATGCTGCAACTGTAGGACAAACATTACAATATGACAGTGCAAATAAAGAGTTTATTCATAATAAGCAACGATTTAAATTAATGGATGTAAATGATTATCAAAATATACTAATTGCAGATCCAAATTCATTTAGCGGATTTAGAAAATTGTCTGGTGAAGAATTTATTCATAAAAATCATGTATTTAGAAATGAAGCAGACAGAGCATTAATTAGTGCAGATTTAAAATATTTTAAATGTCCTGGGAATGATGAAAATGTAACTGATGAAGACTAAGAATTTGTATAAAACTAATATGGGTTAGAAATCGGGGACTAATATTATAAAAATGGGTTACACTCTAGAATGTTATTCAGTTGCACCATGAGTGTTGACAAGTTCGGACGGTATTCATCGGATGGATTATATTACTCTAATATTTTAAAAAGAGGTGTTGGATTACCACAAACACCTGATGGAGATTATGATATTAGTAATAAACGGTTAAAAAACATCAATGATCCCACAGATGAAAACGATGCAATAAATTTAAAAGTATTAAAAAAAGAGATATCACCAACGCTGAAACTAGACAAAAACACATATAACGCGGGTAATCATAGAATTTCCAACGTTGGTAAGCCAAATCAAAACGCTGATGCAATAAACAGAGGTTATTTATCATCAGAATTGAAGAATACGTTAAAATTCAATGGAAAAACGTATAATGCTGAAAATCGACGTATATCCAACGAAGCAGACCCTGTAGATGAACAAGACAGCATAAATAGACGCTATTTACATTCTATAATACCTGAAAAGACAAAAGATGGGTTTTCTTTTTATAAATTTGTTATTAACGATATAGGTTATCCAAAAAATGAAAATGATGCTGTAAATTTAAAATACATCAAAGATCATTGTATTACACGTGATGTAGGAGTTATTGACTGTCTTGGTAATTGTTTAGCGAATGTAAAAGATGGTTTTGCACCATCAGACGGTGCAACGGTGGGTCAAATGAAGGAAACTTTAAAACAAGAAACCTCCGGTTTTGTGAAACAAAACCAAGTAGTAACACGTCAAGGAGATGTATTTGTACAAGGAAATAAAAAGTTTACTTTACTTGAAGAAAACAATTATGTTTGGGATGGTAAAGGAAAGTTATTGACAAATTTAGGTATTGGTGAAAAGCCTGGTGATGCTGTTACTTATGAACAGATAATACAATTAGAGCCAACTGGAAAAAAATGGTGGAATTGTGATAACAAACGATTAACAAATGTTGCAGACCCTGATTATGCCGATAACGCTGTAACTGTTAATTTTCTTGTTAAAGTAATAGGTAATTTATTATTTGATATGCATAATTATATTGCAGCAGGACAACATAAACCTATTGACGTAAAAATGAGAAGTACATGGATTAAACAAGAAATTCTTTATAAATATTTTTTTAATCATAACACACAAAAGTTTAGATCATCAGATTGGGGTACTTTTGATATTTAATTAAATAACACCATAAATTACATCATTTATGTGCAACCCGTCATAGAGGTAACACATGCGTTACGCTTTTCCAATATAAAAGACAATCATGGCGTTTCATTACACCAGTCCATATCGAGACACTATACGGAAAGGAGGCGGTATCACGTCCACAGCGGTTTCTCTGTTAAGTAAAGCTTTAAATCGTATTCCAGTAGGATCTATCGTAAACAGAGCAATAGACGCTTTACTATACGAATTTCACATACCGGGAGGTTATCAGTATTGCGGACCAGGAACTAAATTGCAAAAACGACTGGAAAGAGGTGATCCAGGCATAAATAAGTTAGATCAGGCTTGTAAAGAACACGATATCGCATATTCCACATTTACCGATTCAAAAAATAGATCAATCGCTGATAAAAAGCTAGCAAATATAGCTTGGCAACGAGTAAAGTCTAGTGACGCTAGTATTGCGGAAAAAGCAGCAGCTTTAGCGGTAACAGCAGGTATGAAGGCTAAAACAGCGGTAGGAGGTGGAAAAAGGAGGGGTAGGAATAAAAAAAGGATCAACCATGAAGAAACATGGTGGTAATATTAGACTAAAAAGACGTTCTACGAAGAAAAATAATAAAAAACCGACAATATGGTCAATGGTAAAAAACGGGGCAGGTCTATACCTAAGACCGTATCGTGCATATTAAATAAAAGAAATCAATTAGTTATACCACATAAAGCGTTGACTAATGTTGAATTATTCAGATATATTTCCTGTTTAAAAATACCATTTTTTCGTGGAGTATTCATGAAGGACAGTTTACCAAAGAAAATATGGAAAAATGAGACTGGAATCGTAAATTTGGATAATACTGAAGGGCCCGGCACCCATTGGGTGTGTTATAAGAAACTGAGTAGCAATGTATATTATTTTTATAGTTTCGGTAACCTGCCACCACCAAAAGAACTTCAAGATTACTTTAAATCTGCTAAAAACATATATTACAACTATAAAAGAGAACAACCTGATAACACATTAATATGCGGCCATTTATGTTTGGAATTCCTAGCTAAAAGTATCAGTCACTATTGAGATGTCTTCCTATACGGTATCATTAACAGGAAAATCGTCCACTTTACGAAGTATCCTTTTTCCAGCGTTACGCTTGCAAAAAGGAAGATTTTGGGAGGCAGCACTGTTAGATTTTACAACTTACAACTCTATTCCCAATGTTACGGAAGGTAAAAATAACTTATTGCATTATTATAAAGGAAAAGATGCCAGTGGTAAGTTTACAGACTTAGAAGAGTGCAGTTTACCCACAGGTTCTTATGAAATTGATCATATTAATGAATTTTTGCAAAATAAAATGGGAAAAGACAATATATCGCTAAAAGGTAATAACAATACAATGAAAGCTGAGCTTACTTCAAAATATTATATAGATTTCACTAAGCCAAACTCAATTGGTGATTTATTAGGATTTCCCAAAGATGGAGCAATTTTAGAACCAAATAAAACACATTCCGGTAAACAAACTGTAACAATATTAAAAGTCAATAGTATAGACATAACTTGTAACATTATACAAGGAGCTTACAGAGATGGAGCAAATACTCATATAATACATACGTTTTACCCCAGTGTACCGCCTGGATTTAAAATTGTTGAAAAGCCACAAAACCTGGTATATCTACCGTTGAACACCACTTTCATTTCAGACATCGTGTTGAACGTATTGGATCAAGACGGTAACTTGATAGATTTCCGAGAAGAGCCTATTACGGTTAGACTACATTTAAAATCGACACTTTAATACAAAACCATGGGTTTAACATTTAAAAGCGAACAACCTACGGGAAACCGCATTAGTAGCTCTTCAGCTGTGGAGGAGTTAACACGCGAGAACATTCGTTTCTTAGAGAGAATTGGATTAAAATTAACCAATTATGGATATACTGGATATAGCGCAGGGTCCGACATTCGACGAAACCCTATGGGAAAAAGAATATCACACCCACAACCCTTACACTTCATCAAAATTAAACAATAACGATGAAATTCGTATTCCCATACAAAATCAGGACATTTACACACTACCATGTGAAAGTTACTTGTATATTGAAGGGAAAGTTACTAAAAAGGACGGTACTACTACTGGTACAACAGTTCCATTTATAAATAACCCCATGGCTTTCCTCTTTGATGAAATTAGATATGAAATATCAGGTGTAACAGTTGATTCCACTAAAAAAGTAGGTATTGCAACAACTTTAAAGGGATTAACATCTATATCACCTAATGAAACCAATTTAATACAACCTGCAGGATGGGTTTTACCTGCAAAAGACACAATCACTCCAGATACAAATGGAAATTTTGATTTTCATATTCCATTACGTTTGTTGCTTGGTTTTGCAGAAGATTATAGAAAAATTATATTAAATGTTAAACAAGAATTAGTTTTGTTGAGATCTTCTAACGATAAAGACATTATTAAAGCTCCAGACGGTACAACAGATGCAACTTTAGAATGGAAATTAACATTAGACAAAGTTGTATGGAGAGTTCCGCATGTTAAATTAGCTGATGAGCATAGAATGCTACTATTAAGAAAGTTAAAGGCTGATCGTGATATTGTAATTCCTTTTAGAAGTTGGGAATTTCATGAACATCCCAGCTTGCCAGCTACGGATCGTCACACTTGGACTGTTAAAACATCCAATTATGTGGAACGAGCCAGGTATATTATATTTGGTTTACAAACAGGCAGAAGAGACACCATCACCAAACATGCAGGCCAATTTGATCATTGCAACTTGAAAAATATTAAAGTTTATTTAAATTCACAATTTTTTCCATACGATAATTTAAATGTGTCATTGGCTAATAAAAAGTACAGCATATTGTACGATATGTATGCAAGATTCCAAAGTTCATATTACGGTAAAACAAATGCACCTTTACTATCACCGGAAAAGTACTTAAATGGTTACCCGATAGTTGTAATCGATTGTTCTAAACAGAATGAATCGGTAAAATCATCAAGTGTGGATATAAAAATAGAAATGGAATTCAACGCGGCTATACCAGCTAATACAACTGCATACTGTTTAATTCTACATGATAAAATCGTAACATACACACCTTTAACTGGAATTGTTAAAAATGTATTGTAAAAAACCGGTTTTGTTACATTCCAATGCATTCCGCGAGTATAAAAGCAGAGCGTTCAGGTCGCTCCTCATCAGTTTGTTGCCTGTTCTTGTATGGGTAGCATCTTATTCAATATGGCTTCTCCTAGTGGTACACACGAAAATGTAGTAGATATTGAGAAGGAGATATCCGACTTTTTAGATCTTCAAGGTCAACCGGAGGGAGATGGACACAACGCTTGCGGACAACTCCACGCCAGTAATAATGTTGAGGAAAAAGGTAAAAGAAGAAAGAATGCACAGAAGAAGAAAAGGGATATTGAAGATAATATTTCTCCTAACATATTGAGTGAGGTATTCTTGCGAATATTTTATCCAATCTCATCCAGTTTGGACAAAAGTGTTTTAATCGGTGTTATGAAATCAACGGATTATTCACCTACTGTAATTTTAACTCATGGACCCAAAATGATTTTGTTCACCGATAGTGCTTGGGAATCTTTTATGAAGCACTTGCATCTGCTAGAATGCTATTTAACTAGTAACATGTATGGAAGAAAGACAAGAGTAGGACTTTTGGATTCAAATGTGGAAATTGATATTATAAAGAATCGTGGTGACCATCAATTGCGGTTTAGAGACACAACAAGACATGATAACAAGATTCAACTTAATCGAGAAGAGTTTTTTATTCTAACCTGTGCAACTGAACCAATAACAAGATACTTGAGACAACTAGTGTTTTCAAGTTCTATTATTAAAGATTATTTGGAAGACACTTTGGACAAACAACCGGACGCACCTATATTGTATGGACCTGTGGATACTTCTATATTTAATAGAGTTCCTCATGAAGTACAAATGTGGAGACAATTGGAAAAATACGCTCAACTACATAAGAAATCAGTAAAACAGGAAGAAGAGGAGGAAGGAGGAGAAGAATCAAGTGTTAGTGATGAAAATGAAAACAAGGAGAATGTAAAGATGGAAACTTAGATGACAATGGTTGGTTTTTAAAACAATATCAAACACTTTGTGGGGTTAGGCCTACCGGGGACGGTGCCCACGTTAAATATACACCAACGCGCCAACAACTGTACGGCCTGGTATAAAAGTCGTACCTACCGTGGTGTGGAAATCAGTTGATCTTTGGACTTCGTCATGAGCAGACGAGTGGCCTTCGCAATGGACAAGGAAGAAGAACAAGTAAAGTCCAAACCTGGTATAATTGAGTTCCAAGCGTTTCGGGGTAATGACGATAGATTTATCATAAAAGAACTTGTGTTTTTCGACATCAATACAAGTGTTCCATATACATTTTTGTTCAAACCACCATGTTCTTATTCTTCTTTAACTAGCAAAGCTGCTACTACCAACAGGTGGATTTCAAAATATTTCCATCATATCGATTGGTATGATGGTTTTGCAAGTTACACAGACTTGTATCACATCATGCATCAGTTTTCAAACAGGTTTACCAATATTTATACAAAAGGACTGGAAAAGAAGAGATGGATCGAAGAATTTACTCATGTTCCGGTTAATGATGTGGACTTGGATAAAAACTACAAGTATACGATGGAAAATGTTTGTATTTGTACTAAAAGTCCAGAACATGAAAAAGATAGACATTGCGCTTTAAAAAACGCCTATAAACTCGCATCTTACCTTCAAAGTGGGGAAGTAGGGAGTGGTGGGGGTGACGGGGGTTATATAAGTGAGGAGCAGACCGGGACCTGGCATGAGTATTACTCGAGATTCCGAGACGACAACATCTCCCAGCAAGAAGACGAAGAAGAAGACAATCTTTAACTCAACCATGGCATCTCACCAGTTCCTGCAAACTTTGGTTGAGCAGTTCAATGCTCACTCCAAATCTACCATACTACCTGTCAAGAAGTGTTCCGAACTTAAAGATGAGAAGCACTACATTATCCACGCCATGAAGAAGATGGAGACTACAGTTGGAGAGGCCATCTGCTGCAGTCTTAGCGAGGCGCCGTTCACTCCGGGGGATGAGCCCAAGTTCCAAGTCTACCTGCCGAAACGATTCGTCCATCTCCTCCAGAACGAGGATCTGCGCTCCATCCAACCCGGCTGTCTCTACCTGGTTTCCCACGGTTGCACGGGTAGCAATTCCACCGAGTTGACCATCCACATCGTCGACAAGCAGCAGTGTTAGATTTAAGTTTTACTGTTGTACATATGTTATTGTAATGTTTTATAAATAAACCATAAAAGACAAAAAAAATGCAACATATCAATATGTGAGGTTTGTCACATATTGATATGTTGCATTTTTTTTAAACTTCGCGGGTGACCTTGACCTTTGACCTTTGCATTTCACAGTTACCCCCACCACCAAGCTAAAGGTCAAACCTGTTTCAATGCAAACACCCCCACCACTTTTTCATAGTACCCCCAAGCGCTGTGCCTTAGCTTCATTTCAACTCCGACGGTCAACCGTACAACATCAAGATGTCTCTCAATGTAAGTTGTGCTAGTTACGAGGAGGTAACCATTAAGACTCAGCAGGAGCTGAACGACTTGTACAAGGAGTTGCAGCTGATGGTGGCGCGAGGCTACCGTATAAATGTGCAAGTCTACGCTTGCAATATACGCAATCTCCGACACAAAAAAGAAGAGTCTGAACATTACTCTTCTCCAGCGACTTCATCACCGGCGTCCATGAAGACTGAAGCGAGCCAGACTTTGGATTATTTCAGCTGACTAGCAGTTGTCTTCCTTCTTCTTACCATTGTAGAATATGTTTATTTCTTTATTGTATTAAAGATGTAAAAGAGAAAAAACACCTATCTTGTTACTGACATATGTGCTCAGTAACAAGATAGGATTTTTTAAAACACAATTTGGATGACCTTGAAACTTCCCCCACCACTTTTTCCCACTTTTTTATAGTACCCCAAGCGCTGTGCCTCAGCTTAATTTCAACTCCAACGGTCAACCGTACAACATCAAGATGTCTCTCAATGTAAGTTGTGCTAGTTACAAGGAGGTAACCATTAAGACTCAGCAGGAGCTGAACGATTTGTACAAGGAGTCCGAAAAGGAGGTTGTCAACAAAACCGATGATCAACAATTGTGGGACTCCTCTATTACAGAAAAGGAATTACATGCAGCCGTCGAAGCTGTCGAGGAAAAGGAAAAGAACCTCAGGCAGCTCTGGTTGGCTCAGATGGATATTTGCGGATCTGTGCCGCGTGATGATTTTGAACTTCAATGTCAGATGGCGATTACCCAGCAACTAGAAGAAGCCGAAAAGGAGCTAAAGAGTGGAGGTACTATCCGGGCGGAGGTGAAAACTGAGAAACATGAAGAATATAACGAATATGATGATTAAACGTACTGTTGATCCCAATCCTTTTAGTTTAAGTGGTTATGTTAGAAGTAAATAGACAAAGTTTCCTTTTTTTAAAACTCCATTTGGATGACCTTGAAATTTCCCCACTACTCTGTAATACCAGCATTGCTCGCTGCAAAAAGCATCATTCCTCCTCCAACAACCATGACGGACACACCTGCTTGCAATGCCATGTCTTCCACCGAAGATGTACCCACTACGAATTGGAAATTGACAATCGACAACGTGCATTATTTAGAAACCATCTGCGATTGGATGAAGTCTATTCTCCTCGACAACCCGGGAATAAAGCTCAAGGCCACTTTAGATTATGATTGGTCTGAAGTTATACTGCAGCAAGACGATCAACAATCACCGGAGTATTTGTCAAATTTACCATTGTCAACCATATATCCTACAAATGAGGTGGAAAGGGAAGAAGAGGAGCATGGGGTTTAGAGTTTCTTATTTTTTAAAACCCAATTTGGATGACCTTGAGATTTCCCCCACCACTTCCCATATACCTAGAGTGTGCAGGGCCAGACAGTCAGTCGCTCGGTGTCCGTCGTAGGGTGCACATCGCGGTTGCTACTCCGAGTCCTGACAATTTGGGGTAGTTCGAGGTCACAACACTTCTACAACTTTGAGGTCATCACACTTTAACTCTGGGACGGGATCAACTTGTAGTATTTCTGTGTTTTGATTCATGGTCACCACACTTTAACTCTAGGACGGGATCGACTTGTAGTATTTCTGTGTTTTCACTCAGGGTCATCACACTTTAACTCTGGGATGATTTCAACTTATAGTATTTCAGTGTTTTGACTAAAGGTCACCACACTTTAACTCTAGGACAGTATCAACTTGTAGTATTACTATGTTTTTACTCAAGGTCATCACACTTTAACATGTAACTTTAAGGTAGCACCAAAACGGTGCTACCCGGCTTGACATTTTCAAGTTTCCCACGGTCGTCGCAATTTCCCCCACCACTTCCCATATACCTAGAGTGCGCGGGGCCGGACAGTCAGTCGTAGTGATGGGACAAACGACTGATTTCAACCATCCGATGATTCATCCGATGGTTTTAGCTTCCATCGGATGGTTCTCAGATGGATGATTCCTCCGATGGTTTTATTCCAGGAGTGGGGAGCGCTTGTTGTGACGCCGTGTCGATGAAGTAAATGAATTGTTCTGAACAGATAAATGAAACATCTGTTCGCGGGCATCAGATGGTTTCTGAGAGCTTATTACGAGTGGTTCATCTTAAAACTGACCTGAACATTGGATTATTATTCCATTATTAAAATTAGAATAATCGCTATGTGACCTATATTTAGCAAATAATGGTCACGGAATAAAAAAAACCAACAAAGTAAAAACATAATTTTAATTTGTTTTGTGTAATACAATTACCACAATAATTTTAGGGATAAAATAATTTTGGAGATTCCAAAATATACTTAGTTACTTAAATTCCCTGTTGTTTCTTTAACATGATTATGGTTACAAAGGTAGAGCATAATAGCCTAATGTGGATTTAAAAAATATTAGTCAAAACATGAAACTCTATATTTTTTCTGTAGGCCTATGTAAGGAAACCGTAAGATGCCATACTAGATGGATTGTATAGAGGTTGTTTAACTTACTCAGAATTAATTAGCATACGTGTTCCGTATTGGGTCGCTAATTAAGTAAGGTAATCAAGTTTTTGGGAGGAGTTATAAATAATTGTCATTAATAATAGCCAATATTAGGTTTTTTGTTGAAAATTCATGAAAACCCATAAATTAAAACGACTCATCAATACTAGCTAAACAAATACTGTTCAAGAAATAATCCTTCAAACCGGGTCTGGGTGTTTTTTCTACAAACCGTATATAGCCTAAGTGCATACTGCGAATGGGTGATTTATTCTAAGCAAATGCCTCGATCGAAATAATTTATCTGGTGGCCAGATGGTTTTCCAAATAGATGTCAAAATTCCATCAGAGGGTTCATCCAGAATAGAAACAAACAGATAGTTAATCTGAAAACGAATGGATTTTTCTAACAGATGAAAATATTTCATCTGATGGTTCCATCTAGTAGAGAGGAACGAACGGATAGTTCACCTGCAAATGAATGGATGAACCATCCAGATGAAATTCTCAGCTCCCATCGGATGAATAGATTGGCGCGCAACAACCGGATGAATCGTTTGTTTTCATCGGATGGTTCCCATCACTAGTCAGTCGCTCAGTGTCTGTCGTAGGGTGCGCATCGCGGTTGCAGTAATGGTCTAAAGTAAGGCAGCTGGGCTAGTTCAAGGTCACCCGAGCGGTGTCACATGACGGTTTAGGCAGAGTCACGTTGCAAACTTCAAGTTTCCTCAGCACTTTTGCTGTTTCTTGTCTAATTTCGCTCCAAGTTGTCAAGGTCATGGGAACCGGACTGAAACTCGGAGCGTCGTGCGAGAAACAGCAAAAGTGCCAAAAAATTTTGGGTTTTGGCGTGACCTTGACCTTTGTGACATCGATGACGTCATTTTGGTGACGTAAGGGGTGATGACGTCATCAGCACGTCATTTCTGTGACGTCATGGGTGTGACGTCATGGATGTGACGTCATTGGTGATGACGTCATCGATTGCGTCATCGATGACGTCATCGCTCAGGTGACCTTGAAGTGAGCCAGCAGCCTTACTTTTCCACTACTCAAAGCTCTTTCTCTAATCAATTAAATCAATGGATATTATTTAATAAGACGAAAGAAATTGTATGGGCATCAATGTGCATGGATATATTATCAGTTAGAAAATTCTAATGTATAAATAACTAAAAAACATATGTTAAAACTTCAGTAATTTGATTCCTTAGGGAAAATTTTAAACATAAACAGTCTTCGTGACTCAGAAGCTTTGTACAGTACACTTTAATAGTATTACTTTTTGCCTTTTTAATCGAAGCCCAACTACAAGTAAAAAAGCCCATTCGCGAGTATTAAAGTTTGAAAGTTCAGCTTAAGTGGTGCCAATAAAATTTGCAAACAAAAGAGTGACTCTTAAGGAGAATTTTGGAACAAAAGACTTGAGAAACAAGCCCGAGTGTCTTGGCGGCGTGGCTCTGTTATCAGACAATGGAAGAGTTGAGAAACCGAACCGAGAACTCGGGAAGAAAGGGCGAAGTCTTGGAAAACAATTAGCATTTGGATGTGGAAAATGATGACGGTCGAGATAGAGACTTCTATTGTTATGTGGCGTGAGCCATAGGCATTAGGCTGCGGAAATGTTCTTTCATTAATCGTGTTTTCAAATATTTCTGTTTAAATTTAAGGTTAAAATAGTCCTTTCGTTTCTATTACTTAAATTGCTCGTGTTTATTATGATTTGTAGCCTTTTCCCATTAATTTTGTTTCTAATTTGACTAAGGATATTTTAATAAAGTATTGATTTTTATGTTGTTTTATTTTATTATTGATCCGTTACACTTATATTGAAGACACAAATATTTTTGCAAGGTTTTAAGGCTGCCAGAAGAACTCTGAAATTCCAGACATTATGAAGCAGACTACACAAAAAATTAGTATTTTGTCCTTAAATTATCTTGTTAAAACTTTTGCATTGAATATTTTAAGTAGTACTTTTTAGGTTTCAGATATAAAATACCTAGAATCTATGAGATGACCAAGATGATTACCATGATATTATAACAAAAGTGAATTATAACCAATGAGCAAGACTCGGTCACCCTCGGTACTATATTTAAAATCAAGTGACACTTTATATCACACAGCTAACTGATAGCACCTTTTACTTAATCTCGCTCGTGGACTTATAGGGGGGTGGGAAGGGGAGGATGTGCGCAGATGTTGGAGACAGCTAGGGGAGGAATCTGCGGCTGTCTTGGGAAACAACGTGCTGGGCGCGTCAGCTGTTCCTAAACTTTAATTGCTAATCAACAGATTATTTAGAAGCATTAAGTGCTTAAAAAATTCTCCTAATATTATGAATGGGAAAGAAACTGTCGAAACACTGGTCGTATTACAGTTTTGCAAGAATAAGAAAAAAAATCAGAGATTGCTATAAAGTTATTTTAGTTTGTAAATGCATAATGGCTCGTCCTCACTGGTTTTCCAGGCCCCCCCGTTATATTATGGCGATAGATTTCAAGAGTTTAGGAAAGATAATAACTCAAACCATGAAAAAATGTTATCTTTAATCAGTATTTTACTATACATAGAAAGGAGCGAACAAGCAAACGAGATCATCAGGGGTGGTAATTTATAATTAATTAAGGACATAAAAATTAGGGAAATTTTCTGGTAAAAGAAAGTTTACATATAACATTTTCCATACAATTTTTCCCTGCAGCAAACGAAGTGGCAAAACACTTATTACCGTTAGTTTTGCTAGTTATATAATCTATTGAATACTAAACAACCAATACTACCAATAATTCGCAGTAATTATTTATTTTACTATCAATATTTTAGTGTTTTATGAATGTTGCGTAGTTTTTAGCCGCTTCCCTCTTCCCCTCCCTCCCGCCCTCCCGCCACCTCGCGACTGCTGGGGTGTGATACGGGGATTATTTCGTGGCTTTCGCGCCAATTGTCACTACTAATTTATAAAAACCTTCTCAGCGAATCTTGAAGAGGGTTTGAAAATACTTGGTGAAATTCGCAGAACGACTTCAATAGGGCGGTAACATAAATCCTTTTAGAAATGAAACACAAATGTAAAAACCCCCAAAGATAAGAGTTTTTACACTCTTTTATATATAAAAAAAACTGTTGATAATTTCTTATAAAATTTAAAATTTGAACATTTTATGTGTTCGGTGTTTTTCTTTGAGTTGTACATAACGGTGCACCATGAAGTTTTTCCATGGGTTAGAATCAAACATGACATTAAACTGACATTATTTGAGTTATCATGCGAAACATATTTTTATCTAAACTCGACTAGATTTTTTATTTTTATTTTTTGCTGATGGGTTTTATTAATTCAAACACAGGTTATTGGTGGCGTAAGTAAAGTTTAATATAAGCTGTCCTTACTTTCTATATTTTCTGTCTGTTTTAAAAATAAGCATAACGTTTTTTAGGATTACTTTTTTATTTGCACAGTGTCAGTTTTAAAATTCTCTAGTTTTTCTACTTATTATGATTATTAAAGTTTGTGTTGGTATTTAATACTGATTCTTTTTATATAATAAAAAAAATTCATTTTGACTTTTTTAGCTGACCTACAAGTTGATTGCAGAGAAAATTAAAACAATATAAGAATGGGACGGGGTTTCTTTACAGGATTCATTTTCTGTAATTCATTCAACGAAAGCATACGAGGACATCAAGGATTATACGGTCTACTAGGGGGCCCGTGCAGCGCAATGCGCTGCATTTATCAGAGTACCTGGTGATCAAACATTGCTCCATGGAAATTTACCAAGTTACTTTGAATGAAAATTAAATTGTAGAGAAAATCAGATTACGCCATATTGTTATTTCATCAATCTATCTTCATTACTAATTCTCCAACTTCCCAATGTGACAGTATTGAGATTTAGTGGTTGTTCTTTTAGGTCTAAATTAGCTAGGATTACATGATGGTTCCTATGCCGAATTGTCTTAGAGCCTCTGCCTAAAAACTCAAATGAAATGTAGAATACATTCACAGACTTTTGATATAGATAGCTCATCACACATAAGACGTAATTGACAACAGAAGAAAAATAAATATTTCATTATCACGCCTCGGTTCTGTATGAGCTATGAAGCACCCACTGTGGCTGTTCTTCTAGAACTGTATGAGGTAGTCGTCGACATAGTGAAAGAGCCCACACACTATTTATAACAAACTAAATCCTCTTTGCATGGCATTACAAAATTTAAATAAAGAAATCACAAAAATTAAGAAAATCTACATTTTATGTGTGTCCATTTTGGTTTGATGCCGCATTTATATTTTGGTTACCCCTTTTACAAACAATTTTTGTAATAAGCTTATCATCTATACTGAAGGTAAAAAAATTTGAAATGTTGCCTCTTTTACACAGGTTTTTTAATATGCTTCTATAGCATTCTGCATTAACTTTTTTATAATATCACATTTTGGTTCACGGTAATTAAATTTACAACAACAACCACTATCCCTTTTCCTAGTTCACAGCAGTTTGAAAACCCATGCGCAAACATTTAGTGTTATATTTTAATTTTTATTGTTTTATTTGTTATTTCGATAGCAATCTGATAACTCTTAAGACCCACGTCAAAAATTTCAATTCCAAAACTTGTTTTTGTGCATAAGGAGAATGAATTTTTTGGGGGTTAAGTTACTAAGCTTATTTTTTAGCTCAAATACACATAAATAAAAAGTTCAAGCAAAATCTACCTGCTACATTTTGAGAAAATGGTAAAACGTACAATTTATCCCACACCATTGACAGTCCTTGAATTAAAGTAAGGAATTGGGTTGATATTTCAATACCATACCAGTTCAATTGCTCTTATTCAGCATTCAGATAGCTTTTAACATGTGTTTGTTTGTTTAACTATCAACAGCTGTTTTATTTAGCAATTCAATATAAACAATTGTTCCCCATGTTAATCTTATGGACAAAAAATGAACTTTGAGGGCCTCCCGTGAGCTTCAGAATTAAAATATCAAAAATCTAAAACCTTATTGCAAAAATTCGAACTGAGACCATTATTTTGACACCTCAAACTTTAAAATTGGTCCAGAAATAAGGGAGGAGTAGTGTTAACAAAAAAAGGGCATCACGTATTATATATATAGATTCCAGTGTACACATCTATGATTTATCATTACTTTAATGCTAGTGAACGCTATAGGACCAGACGACCCTCCTCCCCCCCCCTCGGCTAACGACATGTGTGCCGGTTCACCTCTAACTCTAACAGAGCGGTAATTTCAAGGTGTCTCTGCCCAAGGAACACTGCGGTCGCCTCTACAACTGTTGATGTTTGTATAGGACTGACGTGTGTTTGTGTTGAGTTCCTATGTGTCAGGACTCTCAAAAGCTTGGTTTTGTACGTGTTGAGTTTCTTATTTTAATTAATAGTTATGTTAATTGTTTCCAATAAATCTTCCCGAACTCAAGCAATATCAGTTTTATGTTACACTTCAAGAAATATGTAAAGAAGTTTTGATGGTGCGGAATACTTGAAACTTTGTTACTTTAGACTTTTTGTCAAATTTCAGGGAAAAATATCTAGTCCGTTTCAAACACAGTAACAGTAATTTGTTTCGTTTTTTCACCCAGAGTTTGGATTAATAAGGATTTTCTTGAACTAATACTGCTTGATAGTAAAGCTATATGAAACTTATAGTTTATTAATTTAATTGGAGACATTTTGCAATGAGTTCGTCGCAAACTATCCATGTTTAGTGCGAACCTAGAAAAGTACGTTCACTTGAAGTTTATTCAATGGTACTGCGTATTTTAGATTTTATTTTACTGAGCTATGCGTTTAAAATATTTCAAGCATCTAGTTCAACACACTTTTCTTTCTTCATCTTTTAATCGATGAAAGTAAAAATTTTCAAGGATATTGGGTCGAAAGGAAGAGAATGTTGTTGAAAGTGGTATAGGGGCACCCACATGCCTACCTAATTCTCTCACTCACTTTCGTCACCAAACTACCTAGTGATAGAATAGTGAATAAGAAATACACTAATTTAGTTGCCAGTTTTGGAAAAATAGTCTTAATCTTTTTGAGGAATAATGAGAACTAGTATACGTGTTGCTCGAAATCGAGAAATTTATTTAAATACAGTACAAATGTTACTTTAGCTCTAAATCAATGACATCCGACCAATCCAATAATGTGAATATCTTTAAACGCCAATAACTACACGTATTTACAGCTGATTATTAACAGATGTTTCAAATGCTTTATTCAGTCCCCAATGTTATTTATCATAGGAAAATTTCGAGATTTCAATGTTGGATAGCGCCTTTATTTTCAGTCCGATTCTCATCAATTTTTGGCCGAAACAACTAAAGGCCAAGCCCTATCCAACGACACCAAAAACTTGAAAATCGGTTGAAAATTGTAGAAGGAGTTCTCAAGACAAAAAAAAAAAAAAAAACCTTAGCGTATTAAATAAGTATACCAGGGGGACCGAGCTTAAGCTCGGTAAAATTATTACTTTCGTTTCTCACACAAAGCTCGTTCGCTCCGCTCACTCGCCAGGCGGAAGGTTTGCTGCACATTGGTATGATTTTCCTAAAACCACAGGTTAAAGATGTAACACATTGGTTTATTTTATCTACAGTTATCAGCTGATTTTTGTTCAGTTAAAAAATTTCCATAAGGATAACATGGGATCTTTGAAGGGCTCTAGCGCGAAAACCGGATTTTTCCCAGCTATGGGACCAGCTCCAATCGATTTCTGGTGGCCAAAACCCCCATATTCCAAAATTTGAAGGAAATCGTCGGAGCCGTTTTTGAGATAATTGTGCAAGCAAACAAGCAAACAAGCAAACATTGCTCGTATAAGAGTATAGGAGTACCAGGGGGACCGAGCTTAAGCTCGGTAAAATTATTACTTTCGTTTCTCACACAAAGCTCGTTCGCTCCGCTCACTCGCCAGGCGGAAGGTTTGCTGCACATTGGTATGATTTTCCTAAAACCACAGGTTAAAGATGTAACACATTGGTTTATTTTATCTACAGTTATCAGCTGATTTTTGTTCAGTTAAAAAATTTCCATAAGGATAACATGGGATCTTTGAAGGGCTCTAGCGCGAAAACCGGATTTTTCCCAGCTATGGGACCAGCTCCAATCGATTTCTGGTGGCCAAAACCCCTATATTCCAAAATTTGAAGGAAATCGTCGGAGCCGTTTTTGAGATAATTGTGCAAGCAAGCAAGCAAGCAAACAAGCAAACATTGCTCGTATAAGAGTATAGGATATAGATTTGTATATCATGGATGCATTTTTGGTTGCCTATTAAACCAAATAAACTGAGACTACACTATACATGGTGCGAGAGTATATCTTCACAACTATATAAATAAGCACACCATTCCTAGAATTACTATAGCCAGAACCCCCATTGCTATTCTACCGCTGTGTAATACACGGTGTATTTGTAGTTATTATGCAATATAAACATGGTAAACTCGAGCTCCCGTGCAGTCTTGTTATTCTGATCTTCACAACAAAAATAAAGCGCTGTCCGAGGCGTCCTAAATTTACACAAATATCAGCGGATTGTTGTTGTGAAGGATAAATTTAGTTTAGTTATTTTAATTAAGTAGTGCACGTGTTGCTTGACATTGAGCAATTTATTTTGATATAATACAAAAGTTACATTTAGTTCTAAATCAATGACATCCGACCAATCCAATATTGTGAAATATCAGTGATCACCAAAACTACAGCTGTGAGTTAGCATATGTTTAAAATGCTCAAACCAACGATTTTTTTTTTTTTTTTTTTTTAACAACATTTATTTCTGGTTCAACATACAGAGTGTTATACACAGAACATCTAAAAACATAATTTTAACAGTAAATTAACATTGTGGGTTCGCTCTGAATTAGAGACACCCTGTAACTAAAATAAGTTCATAGAGGGGGGGAAACACTTCTTTCAAAGTTATAAAACTGATAATAGAAAATTAGTAATAGATTATTGAAATGTGAATCATATGAAAGGTAAGGAAACTATAACAAATCTTGATAAAGTCTTGGGCGTAGCCTTCTATTTGGGAGGGGTAATCCAATTTCAAAATGTTGTGCACCTGGGACGTCATTTAGGCGATGTGAGAATTTTAATGTAGACTTACTGATGAAATTAGCTATTGGTTCTATTCCAAGTTCTCGATGAATTTGTGAATTTCGAACAAACCATGGTGAATTAACTGCAATTCGTAGAACTTTGTTTTGAAATATCTGTATTTTAGAAAGTTTTGTAGATGAAATTGAAAGGCCCCATACTTGACAGGCATACAAAACTAGTGGCCGGAGAATAGTTTTATAAATTAATATTGCACATTGTGTCTGAATTGTAGATCTTCTGTTGATGAGTGGAAAAAGGATAGAGAGCCGAGAATACGCTTGATTAAGTTTAGAGTTTACATGAAGGTTGAAGTTTAATTTTTTGTCCAATAACACTCCTAAATATTTTACTGCTTGGTCAGGTGGATTCCAGTTTATGGGAGAATTATTTATGATGATTTCAGGTGGCAGCAATGGTCGTCTTAGGGTGAAGATCTTGGCCTCTGACTTTGTAGGGTTCAAACAAAAGTTCCATTTATTGAACCATTGTGTCACGTCATCGACAGAATTTTGAAGCTGGTGGTATGCTTGGAGAATGTCACTGTTTTGAGTGATGATGGTTGTATCATCAGCGTAAAGGGCCAAGGTCGCATTCTGTGGAATTGGGATGTCATTCATAAATATGTTGAATAATAAAGGCCCCAATATTGAGCCTTGGGGCACTCCTGCTGAAATTGGGCGATATGAAGATGACGATGAATTAATTTTGACACAGAACTGACGGTTAAGTAAAAATGATTTAATTATTCGTTTTAAATAAAGTGGAAATCCCAGACAATCAATTTTATAAAGAAGGCCTTCATGCCATACCTTGTCGAATGCCTGGGAAACGTCAAGGAATATAGCAGTTGAGTGTTCCTTTCTTTCAAAACCTTTTACAATTGTTTCGACAATGCGTTGAATTTGATGTGTAGTTGAATGTTTAGGCCGAAATCCAAACTGATGGGGAGGAATTGAGTTTGAGTCTTCTAGAAATGTATTTAGTCTTCTCTGGATAACTTTTTCTAATAATTTTGATAGGCAGGACAACAGGCTTATTGGTCGATAGCTGGAGACGGAAAATTTTGGTTTGTTGGGTTTGTGAAATACTATAATTTCTGCCTTTTTCCAATAATCAGGAAAATAGCCTTGATGAATGCAGGAATTAAAAATAGAAGTTAAAACTGATATTGCTTTCTTGGTTAGATTTTTTAGAACAACATTTGGGATTAGGTCAGGTCCAGGGGATTTTCGCAAAGGAAGCCTCTTGATTATGTCCTTGATTTCAGCCGGGGAAACATAATGTATCGGAAGTTCAGCAGTCAATGTTGTGGTTTTCATAGCTTCACTTACAAGAGCAGTGGTGTCGTCATCGGTAACATTGTTTGGAGAGAATGCTTCTTGGAAGAAGTCAGCAAGAGCGTTACACTTCTCGAGGTCACTTTCGTAGGTAATGTTGTTGTGTCTCAGAGGAGGAATTACCGTAGGGGTGCGCAAAATGCGTTTAGTTGCTTGCCATAGACTCGAGTCATTCGGGCTTAGGTCACTCACATAAGCTTTGTAAGACATTATTTTGAATTTGTCGATTTCGAATTTTACTTGGCGTATTAGCTGGTTAAGCCTCCTACGCATTTGGGGTTCCCTATATCTGATCCACTGGCGTCGAGCTTGATGTTTAGCATTGATTAGGTTTACAATCCGAACAGGTGGAGTGAGGAAATTGTTTGTTTTTGGAGTGAATTGTTTAAATGTTGCAAGTTTAGTAGCTCTGTGAATACTGGTAGTTAAATTTTGAATAGCAGTATCAATGCCAATAACTGAATCCAAGTTTTTGGGCAGCTGAATTAATTCGTCCAGTTTGATGCCAAAAGTTTCCCAGTCAACCTTTCCCGTTATCAATCTTGGGGGTGGTGGGTTGAAGTCAGGTTGCAACATGAAACTGATTATAACAGGCAGATGGTCAGAGTCCAGTTCAGGTACAATGTTGTGTTGGATTGGAGCTGCAAAGTTTTGATAGAGGACAATATCTAAGATGTCTGGTTCACAGTTTAATTGGAATGGGTAAAATGTGGGTTCCTCCGGAGCCGACACATTTACACCAACGTCTGTAATAAAGTTTAGTAGGCGCGTACCATTAGGATTATTAACTCTACAACCCCAGTTTCGGTGTTTGCAGTTGATATCGCCGATGATCAATGTGGGAGTCTGAGCTGTAAGTAGGTTCGTTAAGTCATGCAAGTGAAGTCTCCGGTTAGGTGACTTATAAGCAGAAACAATATTTACAAAACTCCCATCATTCAGGGATACTTTAACAGCAGTAGCTTCAATTGACACTAATCGAGGTAAGTATAGACTATTGTGTTTTATTGATCGTTTAATAAAAATAGCAACGCCTCCAGATGCAAAAGGAGCGGCCCGGTCCTCTCTATAAATATCATATCCACTTACTTTAAATGGTTGATTATTTACAAAGTGGGTTTCCGTTACACAAGCAATGTCAATATTATGACGAACTAAAAATGCAGAAAATATAGATTTTTGTTTGTATAACCCATTTGCATTCCAATTCAGGATTTTGAAGCTTTGAAATTCAACTACATTAGGCAGTGTCATTTTTTAAGAAGGAACTTAAAACATTAGTAAAAAATGTTTTGATCATTGGAATTATTGATTTAACTAAGTCCATTATTAGAGTTTCAAAAGAGGATGAGCTGGGCTGTTCAACAGCGACGGGTTGGTCTGATCCGTTTTCTCGTGCTACATGTGTTGAGGAAACAGTTCGGGTTCTTGGGGGAAGTTTGTGAGGTGAATGTTTCCCGTTGACAACAGCAGCGTAGGAAACCTCGGATGATTGGGGTTGGGTAGTTTCAGGCAGTCTTGTTTGAGCATCAGTTGGAGAGATACCTCCTGTTGGGGGTAAAAACGGCTCAGAATCGACCTGCCTAGACTTAGATTGTTTTAGGTTTTTAGTTTTAGACAAAAGTCCCTGGTAATGTGAACATCCCTTGAAATTGGCAGTGTGGTTATCTCCACAGTTAACACAAGTAGGTGTAACATTTTTAGGCAAAGGACACGCAGAAAAATGGTGGTTACCTGTGCAGCGAACACATCTGGGGTCGAGGCGACAAAAGTTTTTGGTGTGGCCATACCGTTGGCAACGTGTGCATTGGGGAATGTCCTTATTTTTCCGTTTAGGTTCAACAGATACAATGGAGTGACATAATTTAGTGATTTTGAAAATTTCATGACCGGCATCATTGTTCTCGAGCTCAACAACACACAAAGGAATGACAAGTTTTTGTTTGTTAAGTAACCTGGTTACTCTACAAACTGGTAGGTCGAAGCTTGAAAGTTCACTTTTGATTTCATCTTCAGTCAAAGAACACGGTACATTTCTGATAACAACTTCCAGTTTCTTGTCCAAAGTGGTTTGAAAAGTGTGAAATTTAACACCGGATTGTTCATAAAAAGATGTTAGCTTCCTAAAATCGGATATGTCTGTAAGGTTGATTTTAAGAGATTTGCCTTTAACTGATGTAGTAAATTCATTGGTCACATTAATCTTTATATCTTTAATGATTTCTTGGTGATTATTCACTTCGTGAAGGAAAATAGGTGGGATTTTATTTTGTTTTTGTTTAGGTTGAGCAGGGGATTCTGGAGAAGATTCGGTATTACTCGTAGTTGCATAGTTGTGATCAGAAAGTGCATTAAATGGGTTTTGTTTACAAAGTTGAGACGGATCTAATATATACCTTTGATGAGTTTCGGACATGGAATTAGCTTTCGCTATTTTCCGAGGAGAGACGAAGTTTTCCTCTTCTTTTTTAGCGAATTTCCCATAGGGAATATTAGCGAATTTCCCATAGGGAATAAGCTATTACCGTAGGTCTCATGGAAAGACCTAAGCCCGGGACCATGTTACTTTTTCGTTTTGAGGTGCCCAGAGACCAAAAATAATAGTCATTAAAAATTTTATATATATATATATGTATATATATATATATATATATATATGTATATATATATATATGTATGTGTCCCTAGACACGATAACTCTCGTAAAAATGGTCCGATCGACACCAAATTTGGTAGAGATGTGTAATCCTACGTTTATTCGGATGAGTTCGAAAACCAGACATATCAACCTACCGGAAGGGGTAGTTTTGGGGGGTTTTGTACCCCAAAAATGGGTTTTTTGCATTTTTCATATGTAAATTTAAAAAATTTTTAATTTTTATTTTGACCATTGGATTTAGCTCAAAAAAACACACAATTTAGTATTTTGAAGCTTTGCTCTATCTCCATTGGTTACCGAGATATTACAAAGTCTAAAGACAGTACATTGTCTTTTGGGGCTCCAATGTTAATCTTATGGAGAATAAGGATGTGTTAATATTTCACTTATTAACCAATATTTTTGGATGAAACTTAGTATTTAGCTTCATTTGGTTGAGATTCATCCATTTAAGGTAAAAATCTTGGTTTTTTTATTTATCATGGCAGCAAACCTGCATACTCTTTTCCCATGTTAATCATATGGAGAATAGGCAAACTCTTTTATTTATGGACAGATATTGATGAAACTTACTATATGGCTTTATATGGTCGAAATAAATTTTTTCTATGGTAAAAACCTACTTTTAGTGTCCCCCATGGCAGCATACCTGCATACTCTTTCCCTATATCTTAAGGAGAATAGACATTTATTTCCCTATTTATTTTACACGTGATGAAATTTTGTTTACAAGTTTAGCTGGTCAAAATTAATATTACTAATTTGGAAATTCGCTGAGTACGCAGGTCTGCTGCGACGGGGGGTATCTTGCTCCATTTCGTTATAGGATTCATTGAAGAAATCAGTATTTGTCATATTCATATTCGTCGAGTCAGACCATTGAATGGGAGTAACATTGGTGGAACACGTGTTGTTTGGTTTAATTGAAGGTTTGAGGTTAAGTTTATGTTTGAACACAGATTTTTTAATTTTGTGATTAATTTCTTCTAATAAACTTGTAGATATATAAATTTAACACTCTAAAAAAAATATAGAAAAGCAACGAAACTATAGATAACTCACTTTTAAACAAATAAAACGTAATAAAAACGCGCACACAGAAAAACTTAACTGTAAAGAACAGTTACGATCCGATCAAACCAACGAGGTTAAATAGATATAGAGTGCTCATCACATGTTAATTTTGTGTCCCTTTTTGATTTGCGCCATTTTACCCATGATTCCCGCCGTTTCCTTGGCAACCATCCCACACTTTACTCTCGTTTCCTTGGTTACTAGTTTTAGCTATACTGATTTTTCGCTACAAGCTTCAAAAATTACTGATGATATTTTAAAAACATATGTTTATTTGTTGTTTGTTTTTAAATTAATTTGATTTGATGGTCTATGAGCAGGCTATTGAAGTTAGTTACCATAGAAACGTCAGATAGGTGTGGGTAAAATGGTAAATTACTGTTGGAAAATGTAAACAAAGGACTGGTTACCAAGGAAACGGCGGGAATCGTGGGTAACATGCGCTAGTCAAAAAGGGACACTTTTCCCTATCTGGTGAGCACTCTATATCTATTTAACCTCGTTGGCTCAAACCAATCTCAATGTTATTCTAATGGGGAAATTTCAAATTTAATTTGTGGATAGAGCCCTTGTATTAGGTCCGATTCTCATCAAATTTTGGCAGAAACAACTACAGACCAAGCCCTATCCATAAAAAATAACAACTTGAAAATCGGTTGAGAATTGTAGGAGTTCTCAACACTCAAAAAAAAAACCCCTTAGCGTACTTAATAAGCACAGATAGATTATTTTCAGTCTGTTATATCTCTTTGACTTATGCAGAAAGAGTTTCATTTATCAATACCTACATTTCATTCATAAAAGATTCGTCTTCGTCATTTCGTACTAAATAACTTATTAAAGTGATTTTAAAACACATTATACATACTTCTGAAACTATGTTTAAAAAATTAAGAATAATATTAGTACTAAGGTTTTTTTATCAAGTTGGATTCTGGTAAGTTGAGAACAACAGCGTTGAGTCGGTGTGTGGCTTTCTACTCTTTTGAGTTTGAATTCACATTTTTGAGAGTACTAACTTAAATAAATTTAAGTATTCGACCAATAGACTTCTAACTTTATTATTTTATCTTTGATATATTTATATATTTTTTTTAATATTTTGAATCACTGGGATATCATTTGTGAAACCATAACATCCGTGGGAACAAACGTGTGTGTGAGAGAGAGACGGAAGATGGGCGAGAGAGATGGACAATGTCCAACAAAGAGGTTCTATTATCTCTGGTCCTTATAAAAGCACAATACTTCTCTGTAAATGTCCGTGCTGTATCATCTGCTCCACTTACCGTGCTTGCTGCACATTGCTCATTGATTCATCTTTCTCCCGACAAGAATGTGTAGCAAAATTAAAATTAGTAACTGAAAGTAGTCATTATAGTTCCCTTACATTCAGCAAGAGTATCTAAATTTCGCTTGTTTGAAAGTAATTTTTCCACACACATGGCATTCACCCCAACGAGAAGGTTTCATTCACCTTTTAAATTAAGTTTATATGTTATTAGTTACTATTCATCCAAATCTTGAGCCACGACTTGAGGTAGTAATGGTACTATCCTAACCTAACCTAACTTAATTCACAGTGGTAACGTTTCCCCTTTAATTCTTGAGGCGGCGGGTTCAAATCCCGCGCTAGCAATTCTAGGTTGAGTGTGTACTTACGTACTTATCCTCAGAGTGCTGAAATGGTTCCCCACATAGCCTTGCAATACTAATTTAGATGATATAAAGAACTCTACAGGGTGCCCGGAACTCTCAGGAATTCTCGATGCAAGGAAGAAATACATGAAAATGTTCCAGAGAGTTCCGGTACACCCTGAGGTACTAACCACATATAGGGTAGTAAAATAATTCTCCTAAAAGACATCACTTTTCTTTGCGATTTTCTTAACCTAGCCTAATATACATTTTCTATATCCACCTTCATTATAAGTTATATCCTTTGAAAAAGGAAGCAACATTTTAATTTTTTTAATTTTGCTAAAGTTTGTGCAGGTAACCAATTTCCGTGTAACATTTTCAACATTTTCATCTTATTACATGCCGAAAAATAACTACCTGTTTGTATCTTTAGTTCCGGTTTACACACAAATTGCAAAGAGTTTAATTTTTACAAAATTCCACGGATTGTTATTTGGTTTTCTAGAGAATTATAAATATAACTCAATATATTTGGAAAATTATGAGGACGTGGCATAGTTAAAAGATGTCCTCACAATGTTTCGCCATACGAGATTCAGTGATTACGTGAAACAAATGGTTTTTGATTGCATTTCGAATGGTATTAGGTCATATGTTCAACAAAATAGGAACATACATCATTTTTGTTTCATGATTAAGTATTTTTTGTTAGGCCTACTACTGCACTACACAAACCTTCTCTATATTACGCAGCAGCCATGGATGAACGATGAACATAATACTAGTTTAAATCCAATGACAATCTCCGCGGTTCATGTTTAACGATCTCTGAACGTTTACTGTATTTTTCAAAGATAATCCGGTTATCAACGACCTCTTGAGCACTTTGTCTCCCCCGACCCCCCACCCCACCCTCCCCACTTCCCACCCCTTTACGGTTGTGTGACCGCCCGCCTGCTGTAGTGGCGACACCTGTTATGTTTAACCCTGGGCTCTGCTGTTGCTGTGGTATCGTTAATTAAACACAACACGATATATCTGATCTGTTTTAATACTAAATATCAAAACTGCTAAAACACTTATTGCTGTGTCATTTTCTAATCTGATACCTCATGGTAAGATAGAAAAGCACACCGGGTTCAAATCCCGTGCTTACATAAATGAATTGACTGTACAGTACTTTAGATACTTTATTTGAAACACCGACGCACTCTGTGGTGCGTATTTTAAGGTGAGTATGACTGAAGGGGTATAACTTCAATATTATTGCAAATGTTTGATCAGTTTAGGAAACGTTTTTGCAAGGATTATTTGTTTAAATTTTCAGCCTTTTACTATAGAAACCCGACTTCGAAGCTACCGGGCGCAGTTGTAAAAAACATATCATTTAACAGACAAGCTGATAACGTTGGGGATCGGCGTGGCGCGGCGGTTTGTTTAAGTGTGCAGAGTCTAGTGTGTAGTTATCGCGCGGCCGATCGGCTGATGCCCGCCAGCGAAGGCGGGCCGGCGAGCAACAGCGACCACATAGTAATTGGGAATAAGTAGGTCATCTTGGGTCCATGAATGGTGGAAAGGTTCTAGGTTCCTCATTCAGCCATATCCCGCCAGGCCAAGGTGGTAGATAGTATAAGCATAACTGTAGTCCTAAGCACCTGTGGGAAAATAAATCCCTCGAAAAAAAACACGCTTGCCTGATTGATTTTTTTTCTATTCCCCGAGACTTTTAGGTAACTCATGCGGTACCCCAATAAGCATTATTCCTTATTTTATTAAAATTTAAAATCTCTGCAAGTGAAGTTCTTTTGAATATTTCTGTGTACGTTTTCCTCAATTTAGCATTTTTTTTATACTGGTTTTAAGTGTTGCTGAGTTAAACATTTTATAGTAAAAGTAATTTATACACTTTCAATATTAACATAAAAGTTACGAGTAAAAAATGCCAAAATTTTTTCCTCCTTGAATAATAATAAATTCTCTGTTAAATGATATATTAACATTTTTACGTATGTAAACATTTGATTTCAGTTTTTAAGTTGCTCTTCTATAAGTTGCGTTATTCAAGACTAAATCTATAAACAGGATTTTATTATAAGTGCAAAAATCTTTTACGTGATCAAATTAAAGAGTAGACCTAGTATAACGATCTAACTCTATTGCGCGCCTTCAATAGTGGCAACGCAATATGACTGCTGTGTCCATTTTGCTTCGTATGGATGGAAGGCGTTCTGCCGCTCACTCAGTCAGACGTGTGTGGCATTTTGTGTATTGAAAGAATAGGCAACAGATGTCGTTTTTGGACAACCTGAGCCCAAAAGTTGAGGCCTTTCCTACAAGGCTTGTACCCAACAGTTTTTCCGGGTGTTGAAGGCACTGAAATTGCATTAAATATAATTCAACAATATGTGCAATTATATAAATTTTAAATTTATAATCATACATTTTGAAACGGTAAAAATACGTCATAAACATGCATGGAAAAATAGAAACAATGCTGCAAGTGTCGTGACGAAGCGGATAATTCTATAGAGTCTAAGTAAAGGATCAAAATTTCAAACATTTTTACCTCAGCATCTTCAGAAATAAATAAAGGAAACACAGAGACCAGTGATTAAGTTTAATTACAGCGGAGCCTTTTTTTAAATGTACATAAACATTTCTTAGCTTGCATGAACTCACTCAATTAAATTTTAAATGCATTTTAAAATTTATTTTACTGTTATCATCAAATGCAATCAAAATTTGGTTGACTATGTTACAAAAATTAAGATACTTGACCTTAATTCACCATTGACGCCTTGGTTCATCATTATAGTTAAGTTTTATCATTATAGTTAAATATAAAAAATATACACTAAATTAAAATTAAAATTAAATTTGCTAAAAAAACGAAAGATTGGAATAGTTATGTGCAAATTGTGTTTGTTTGGCCATTAGAGGGAATAATACATGTTTATGGTAATTCGTCAGGCTGGAAGGTTAAACCTTTTGGCATGAATTTGTTTAAGGCAAACACTGTTTGGGCAAGAGCAAACTTTTAAATGTGTTTAGATTGGCAAAGCTGGTGGTCGGAACCACTTAATGCGGAGGCGCTGGGGATGATTTGATTGTTGGGAGCGACCGACGGACGAAGCGCGTTGTCTGGTGTTTATATAATTTGAATTAATTGAATAATAGAGTCGAAACAGTGAGAAATACAATTAATTAATTTTAGGTTGTATGTAGTTGACCAAACAAATAAAAACGTAGTATTAACTAAATACGCGAAAAAATAGAATACAGTTCTAATTTATTTACTTTTTGTTTTTTTTATGAATCAAGAGCAGTTATTTCGATCGACATTCAAAAAATTACTTTCATTGCTAATGATGGAATAGTTCGAGCAAATAAATAAACACTTCACATCTAAAAGAGTAAAAAAATTATTTATATCTTATTTTAATAAAAAATCTTTATTGTTTCTAGGCTATATCGTAAATACAACAATGTGTACAAATATAATATGATAAAGGAACAAAACAATAATCACCAAGGTTATAAACAACCTGATTTTGTGGATTTATCATAATCCAAAAACATTTTACATCTCAAAGAGTAATGGTGGGCGGCACTACCAACGGCCAAAAGTTGCCCTTAAAATGTTTTATACAGTAAGACACTTCTCTAAAATAATAATCTAAACGATTTAAACTTAAATCTCAACTAATATCTAGCTAGTACTAACATAATTATTTTTTACAACACGTCAATATTACTTTGCTAATCTAAGCAATTTATCTATATGTGCAAAAATAACATGTGAATAGTATCGAGTGAACTCCTATGGAACAAATATATATAACAGGCAATTTTTGACTATTTAACTCGTTTGCATTTATGCTACAAAATGGCTATTTTGTAATACGTGATTTTTCATATTTTCAACCAACCAACCAAGTAGTATTTTCATATTTTATATTCATGATTTTATGTGTAAATGAAAACCACATTCACCACTGTGTTGGACTCCACATAGGTCTAGGATGGACAAAATAACATTAACAAATCAAATTGAAAAGGTTAGTTGTTTGCTAAATACATAGTCAACTGACAACGTCGAAAAGTTTTTAACCGGTGTTTACATCAATTACTATACTTTTCTCTCCACTTAGTACAGGAAAAAATTACCCCAATTATTACAATACGTAAGGAACCTGAAAATGAACCGTTTATTTTCTTAAATGTTTGTCGTCAAGTGCTTTGATCCAAATTGAGTTTTTTCTCGAACTTCAATTCAAATAGGACATTCAGCTCGCCGGTCTGTGTAGTCATGCAGGTGCTTTTGAAATGTTATCATTGATGAAGATTCTCTTTTATCCACCGCCGTTTAACCCCCCCCCCCCCCCCTTGCTCACCCTCCACCCGAGCCGTGTGAACCCGCCCCACCCCAGACCACCTGTTATGTCCCGCCATACCCGTTGGTTGTCATGGTGTCTTTAATCTAAACAACCCCGCCTATCACATCACAGGTCGGGGACCGATCATCTTTCAAGTAAATAATTAGTTAATTATGTGAATTTTTATTTTGCATTATTAACGCATTTTAATAATTATGTACCACAATATTTGTAACTTTCTGGACACGTAATTTTGAATCACAGATTTTAGATTTCTGTACCAGTACTTACTTCTAAGTCAACTAAGGATTTTATTATACACTGGTATTTAGGAATCAACTATATCAATCCCTGGGTTAAGGTTTCCATACTATAACGTTGTGAATGAGAATGTGAGTCTGATTGTTTATTGAAAACCACATATAATAAGTTCGCAATTTCCAAAAATAAAATACACGTATCAGAGAGTGTCAAAAAATTATTAGTCTTTCTATCAGGGCTTCACCCGCTAGGCTTTGCAAGGTCCCATTTCATTATGGACGCAAGTTTCATAATAAAACACACCACCGAAATTACGTTTATCACTCTCCGTCAGTCAATTTACATTAATATCATTGCGAGGAAAGTTGGAAGGAAATGCTAAAAAAGTTATCCCAAAAAAGGTATTAATTAATTAAAAATAAATATTCAAAATTTAATTAAAGGAACGTCATATTTTACCCCATAGCCGACAACTTAAAATCAAACCTTTTAAAACCAAAAACAAACCTTTTGTCATTGATTTTTTATGCGCATGAAAATTGTAGCAATGTATGACCACGTTAGAGTGCTTAATGCTTATTTTAGTTAAAAATCAGTGAGAAAACAATCGTTGACTTGGAATTAAACAGAGACAGGCCTAATTAAGACCCATCTCCATACTGGAAACATTTTTTCCATACATTATAATTGTTTTCATCATGATTTCATTTTTGTTTGATTCATTAATTTTCAATAAATTTGACATGAGATCTCTGGTTTTTTTACGCGCACAGTATGACTACGCTACGCACGGTATTCAGAATTTACTGAGATTTAATAAGTTTCGTGGGCATACTGCAAAACCATATCATACTGAGAGTTGGAGGATCCTATGTATAAGTCCACCTTGGCCTCATAACTAATCACATGTTGCAGTTATGCATATAGAGGTTGGCGATTGTTAACTGTGCAACGATATATATGGCTGCAAGGGTTATTTACATTAATTGGCAAACATCATTTATAACATACATTGTTAATTTTGCTGGAACTGTGTGAATTGTTACTGAGTGGCGGTGAAAACAAGTAATTCGAAACATCAGTTTATTTATGAGATATCTTAACGCCAAAATAATATTAACATATTATTTTTTTTTCTTCTAAACATAAATTAATTAAAAAATGTGACACGTGATTTTACAAGAATAAGAACATGAGCGCATTAAAAGTTAATTGAATTAAAAATAAACTAACGCAAAATAGTGAATAATTATTGGAGCAATAATTGACATTGTTCGATTCATTCCAAATAATTTTATTTATAAAAAAAATTAGGGCTGCTAGATACAAACTTAAAAGGATTTGGAAATATATTGTATTCATACTGTTCCCGCGATGTAAAAAATTAAGATCTTTTCAATAACGATGAAGTTTTTATTTTTTTATTTTAGAAGATTACATACTATGTGTGATATATGATAAAAATACAATTTCTTTCTACAAATTATGTTACAAACTGTGCATGTGTTGACAAATTCGCAGATAATTTCAAGTGTGATGGAATAGTTGTGAGTGTAAAAGTAAAAATTTCCCCCTTTCAAGACGTTAGGCCCAGCCCGGGGCGAACGGGGTAAATACATTGAGGACATGGGAGCGGCCATCTGGAGTACAGCTGCGGACTCTCGTGAGTGTGAGGGAGACGGAGATATACGCCAATGTATAAGTGGGAGTGAGAGGGTCGAGGGTTAGGGGCGTATCGGTTAAGTTTTAGCTGATTATCTTCCTATGAAAAATGTTCTTACACAATCAGAATGGGTGATATTACGGAAAAAACCGTTGTTTATAGATATGAGGTACACAAGTAAACACAACTTTTTGCAATAATGCGTAGTATGTCAATGCCATGAACTATCTATGTATATAAATATATATATTGAATTCATGTGTTTTATTTATTGTTTAGTACTTAAATCTGAATATTTTACTTAATTCCAAGAAAATGTTAAACTTATTTATCATCGAAGATGATGATTCTTCCCAAAATATTTACTTAAGATGCAAATCGCAGATTAAAAGACACCTGTATAAATAATTATATTTAAAATTTAATTTTTACTTTTATTAGGATTTGTACGTTTGTCAGCTTTATGAAATACGCTTTTGCCACCTAAATATTAATCTACAGTAACATCTTGTACGAAACTAATTCAAGTATATTTTTCATTTGAAAGCCCATAATTACTCCAACCCCGTAATATACTTATGCTCACGATCTTTGGACCTAGATACAAAAAGTTATCCACAAAATTTCACATTAATTTAGGGGCTATGAACAGTAATGTACCGTCAAAACGATTGAGCAAAGCGAACAAGAACGCAAATTACTTTTCGTGCCGAAACACTGGTACTACTCTTGTATAGTAAAAAACACATATAGCAGTAATCGCCTGATTGTGTGGTCTGAAATTCATCACAAATCAAAAGCGAGGTTTGGTTCTGACGCAGACTTCCCCGCTCTCTCTCTCTCTCGTCGGTCCTGGGAAGGAGGGGTGGAGGGTCCTGGGGGGGGGGGGGGAACAGATGCTAAAGACGTCCCGGGGGCAAATTTGAGGGCGCTCTCGAGATCCCCATTCTTGGAAACGCGACGGCTGTTTTAGTCATCTCAATTATTCCATTGAACTTTTATTATTAAATTTATAGAGTACAAACTGTTGGTTTGCTGTCTGTATAAATATTTCTACATCAAACGTTTAGTAAATGATTTAATAATACTTGTGAGTAAGTTATAGACTTTTATTTGGAATGGAACTTTATTTTTTGCTGAGTAAATCTACGATTATTTTTTTACAACAGTAATTTTGCATGGTATTGCATTACTTTTTATACAGTATTAGTCAATAATTGGAAAACCCCTTTGTAAAATTATGTAATACCTGTTAAAATTAAACTAGGTATACAATGCAGTTGTTTAGATCAATAATAGCAAATGTTTTATAGGTAACGCATAAGTGAGCTCGTTCGCTACGCTCACTCGCCATCAATTTAGTTCGTCCACAAACAAACCACAAAAATAAACAAAACAACAATTTCACATAAAACTACTGTATTCACAAACAGCTGATAGTAACAGTTTGCAGTTAAATTTGATCCTTATGACAGCTGTATAATCAACACACAGTAAACAAACCAAATAAAATATTTCTCCTATTAAAATAACATAGTAACTTTAAAGGGCCGTAGGGCAGAACCCTTATGTAAGATTTGGACCATTTCAGATTTATACCTTCTCATAGATGGTTACTATGACCGAGCAAAATTTTGTGAGGATCACTCCAGCCGTTCAGGAGGAGTACTTGTAAATAAAAAGCCAGAGTGTAGTATAGCAGCTTCGCTCAATTAATGTTTTACTAGTAAAAATCCTCTGAAGATTCAAGAAGCTTAATACACGAATCTTGAGAATTCATTCTTTTTTAATTAAAAAATAGTTGAACTTTGAACCATGGACAAGTTTATGCCTGGTAAATAGCAAACAGAGAAATAGAGAACTCTTAAAAATAAATATTTATTTAAAAAAATGTTTGGAATGACAATTAAAAAAAGCAAAATTATAACTTAGATTGTTTATAAACTTAATAAATAAAGCTCTTTGTTCCATGCCATTGTATATCACTTTACATTCTCAATAAACGTATATAAAATTTATCTTTCTACACTCTTACAAAACAAGTACGTTAATTATTGTCGATATACGTTTATATATTGTAACAAGCTATACGTTGCATGAAATTAAGATTCAGAGGAAGGTGAGATTGGATTAAATATTTTAAAAAGTCCAATGAAAAAGTTATGCGTAATCCGATGAAGGTTAATGTAGACATAAAGTAAACGGAACACTCAAAAACAGTTTTAGTAATAGTTTACTATCGACTTAAACTATTTCGCTCGCACTTGGTACAAAACAATCATCCGAGATCTTTCAGAATGTTCCTTCCTCTTCAGCACAGTTGACACAAGGTGCCGGATGTTGCTGTGAGAAGTGGAGAGCATATTCTGTGCCTATAGCTCAGTCTATAAAATATAGGTATCACATTCAGCAGCAAGAAAATATTAACTTGAAGAAAATGCTTTACCAGCTGCCGTCCACTTTGTTGTCATCGAGTAGATATTGTTATAAAGTACCCTATGGAAGGTTTGACAAACTAGTTGCAGATTTTTTTACATAGTCTTTAAATTACGCAAAACACAACTGTCCCTGCGATCTTATAATGTACATAAACTAATTTATTAGTTGTTCATAACTAATGTTTTTATATCGGTTCTACTTTGTATAGCATAGCCATCCCAAACTTATCAAGAAACAATTCTCGTTATATAATATCTAATCACACATACCTCAATGTTCTCTAGAGGAACGAATTAGGAATCTACCTCATAAAAACAACAGGTATACGAATCAACTAAGGTAAAAGATTCCTTAAGGGGATTCTAAGAAGATCCCCTAAGGGAGGAGGGCTTAATTTTTTCTTCAGGAATTAAAGTTTATATTTTTTGAAAAACTCCCATTTTCACTTCGATGTTCAAGAATCTCCTTACGACTTACAATGTTTACATTAAATTTTCCTTGACATTATCGGTAAAAAGTGATTAAAATCAAAACCCTGTCATAATACAACATGTTAATTTTCAGCATTCAAAGACATTTATAAGTTTTTCTTTCTTTGATTGATTAGATATTTAAAACTTTATCTTGCTCTTTACTGTTTTAAATAGAATTCTATCTCTGCGTGTCAGGTCGTGTTCGTGTCTCTCGCCCAGTGACGTCACAGATCGCCGTGGGTGCTGCCATCTGTCGGTCGTGCCTGGAATAAATTGGCGGCATTTCCAGAACACTCAGACGCGGCTCTGAATAATGGCCGACTAAGACCCTCTTGTCGACGCACCGTCGCGTCGCCATGTCGCGTTTTAATTTAAAAAATTTAACCTTAATATCATAGGTTGAGTGATACAGCTAAAAAATGGTACGGTTAGGAAGTTGGTGCGATGTAGACTAATGATGAGTTTCGAGGATGTTGGTAAGTTAACGCAACGATTGTATTGTAAACACCCGTAAGCTACAAGTAAGTTAGATCACAAGCATAACGAGTTTTCTAACTATTTCACAGTATTGTATTACATAGAAAAATTTAGTTTTGAGCTTGATTTAAATATTCTTTTTGTTGTAGTGTTTCAATGTGTTTTAATTGCGTTCCAGATTCTTCCTTGCGATCCTTGCAACAATATGAACTTGATAACCATCCATGTTACTAAGAATTAGCTAAACATTATTTATTGGCTTGCTAAATACCCTTGTATCTTGTATCCCCATGGAGAAAACTATAGCATGAATTTCTAATGGGTTTTAATAATTAAATGGTAGCCTTTATTAAAATTGTGCAATGATTTTTTAAGCAACTAGGCCATGTATGCAAAATAAAGAACCTTATTTTCACATTTACAATATTTGGATCAGGATGAATTCGCACAGGTTCATAGAAAATAACACCAATCACAAAGGTAGTTTAAAGATACCTTTCATCTCCAGTTTGATGCAGGTCGTCAAGCTACGACCTAGGTTTTGAAATTGTTGTGTAATGCTCACGTAGATAGTCAGTGAGAATCAAGTTCTTCCATGTGTTAAGCTGTCAAAGACCAGCGTGGTTCACATCTGACTGTCTACATGAACATCACACAATAGTGTCCAACGACGACCTACATACAGACTAAAATTAACTTTAAATAACATTTGTATAAGTTCTACCAGTTCAGGGGGAAACTCTCAAATATAAATACACTAATTAGTTATACTTATGAGACGCGAGGACAATACAGTATCGCGTCACCTGCGTCGCTGTAGTGTTCGCAAACGGCGCGGCGCTGCAATATGAGCAACATCTGTAGCGGAGGAGTGGCGACATCTTGTGCCGTCACGGTTCAATAGTTCCACGTGACTGTAGACACGTTTGGCGTTGGACAATAAGTGTCGCGTCACCTGCTTTGCTGTAGTGGTGTTCGTAGCCGACGCGGCGCTGCAATATGAGCAACATCTGTAGCGGAGGAGTAGCGACATCTTGTGCCGTCACGGTTCAATAGTTCCACGTGACTGTAGACACGTTTGGCGTTGGACAATAAGTGTCGCGTCACCTGCTTTGCTGTAGTGGTGTTCGTAGCCGACGCGGCGCTGCAATATGAGCAACATCTGTAGCGGAGGAGTGGCGACATCTTGTGCCGTCACGGTTCAATAGTTCCACGTGACTGTAGACACGTTTGGCGTTGGACAATAAGTGTCGCGTCACCTGCTTTGCTGTAGTGGTGTTCGTAGCCGACGCGGCGCTGCAATATGAGCAACATCTGTAGCGGAGGAGTGGCGACATCTTGTGCCGTCACGGTTCAATAGTTCCACGTGACTGTAGACACGTTTGGCGTTGGACAATAAGTGTCGCGTCACCTGCTTTGCTGTAGTGGTGTTCGTAGCCGACGCGGCGCTGCAATATGAGCAACATCTGTAGCGGAGGAGTGGCGACATCTTGTGCCGTCACGGTTCAATAGTTCCACGTGACTGTAGACACGTTTGGCGTTGGACAATAAGTGTCGCGTCACCTGCTTTGCTGTAGTGGTGTCGCAGCCGGCGCGACGCTGCAATATGAGCAACATCTGTAGCGGAGGAGTGGCGACATCTTGTGCCGTCACGGTTCAATAGTTCCACGTGACTGTAGACACGTTTGGCGTTGGACAATAAGTGTCGCGTCACCTGCTTTGCTGTAGTGGTGTCGCAGCCGGCGCGACGCTGCAATATGAGCAACATCTGTAGCGGAGGAGTGGCGACATCTTGTGCCGTCACGGTTCAATAGTTCCACGTGACTGTAGACACGTTTGGCGTTGGACAATAAGTGTCGCGTCACCTGCTTTGCTGTAGTGGTGTCGCAGCCGGCGCGACGCTGCAATATGAGCAACATCTGTAGCGGAGGAGTGGCGACATCTTGTGCCGTCACGGTTCAATAGTTCCACGTGACTGTAGACACGTTTGGCGTTGGACAATAAGTGTCGCGTCACCTGCTTTGCTGTAGTGGTGTCGCAGCCGGCGCGACGCTGCAATATGAGCAACATCTGTAGCGGAGGAGTGGCGACATCTTGTGCCGTCACGGTTCAATAGTTCCACGTGACTGTAGACACGTTTGGCGTTGGACAATAAGTGTCGCGTCACCTGCTTTGCTGTAGTGGTGTTCGTAGCCGACGCGGCGCTGCAATATGAGCAACATCTGTAGCGGAGGAGTGGCGACATCTTGTGCCGACGCGGTTCAATAGTTCCACGTGACTGTAGACACGTTTGGCAATTCTCATGATTTAAATACGCCTAACATTAGTGTTTACAATCAGAATGTCGGCGAAAAAAAGTAAAACTGTAAGGAAAGTTGTGAATTAGGACCGTACAATTTATTTCATATATAATGACAAATTAATTTTCCAATAAAAGAAATCATACTATGTATTTAGATTAAAATCTCTAACAAAAGGATTACGACTCCTTTATATTGGTGAAAATGTAACAGACACCGTAGGCGTGGTGACAAGATAACTGTGGTTGACATTTGATTCCATACCACCTTGCAGAACTACAAAATATTCTCTGATGAAAACGATCTGTGTAGAAGACGATATCTAGAACACAAACAGTTCGATAACAACATAAGGATAACTGCTTTAGAAAGGTAGATGATTTCAGTGCGGGTTTTTACAACAGCAAATTTATGTCTGCCATTTTAAGAACAAAAAAACATATTGATAGTAAGTTCTTCAAAAGTAGAATGAGTAATCAATACCTAACGGGCTTTACATAATGTTAAAATAAGTTTGTCAAGGAAATGCTTTCTGACAGTGAAGATAACACTGATGGGTTTACGCTGATAACACCCCTTCTAACTCACAAACATTACCAGGTGTGGATCAGTGATCAGCTGTAATTAGTTTGTTTAGCCCGGACAAGGCTGGCTGGCGGTACTGATAACACTGATGGGATCACGCTGATAACACCCCCACTACCTCACAAACATTAAAAGGTGGTGGGGCAGTGATCAGCTGTAATTAGTTAGTGTAGCCCGGACACAGCTGGCTGGCGATGCTGATAACACTGATGGGATCACGCTGATAACACCCCCACTACCTTACAAACATTACCAGGTGAGGGGCAGTGATCAGCTGTAATTAGTTTGTGTAGCCCGGACACAGCTGGCTGGCGGTGCTGATATCACTGATGGGATCACACTGATAACGCATCCACTATCTCACAAACATTACCAGGTGTGGGGCAGTGATCAGCTGTAATTAGTTTGTGTAGCCCGGACACAGCTGGCTGGCGGTGCTGATAACACTGATGGGATCACACTGATAACGCATCCACTACCTCACAAACATTACCAGGTGTGGGGCAGTGATCAGCTGTAATTAGTTTGTGTAGCCCGGACACAGCTGGCTGGCGGTGCTGATAACACTGATGGGATCACACTGATAACGCATCCACTACCTCACAAACATTACCAGGTGTGGGGCAGTGATCAGCTGTAATTAGTTTGTGTAGCCCGGACACAGCTGGCTGGCGGTGCTGATAACACTGATGGGATCACACTGATAACGCATCCACTACCTCACAAACATTACCAGGTGATGGGGCAGTGATCATCTGTAATTAGTTTGTGTAGCCCGGACACAGCTGGCTGGCGGTGCTGATAACACTGATGGGATCACACTGATAACGCATCCACTAACTCACAAACATTACCAGGTGTGGGGCAGTGATCAGCTGTAATTAGTTTGTGCAGCCCGGACACAGCTGGCTGGCGGAGCAGATAACACTGATGAGATCACGCTGATAACATACCCACTACATTACAAACATTACCAGGTGAAGGGCAGTGATCAGCTGTAATTAGTTTGTGTAGCCCGGACACAGCTGGCTTTCGGTGCTGATAACACTGATGGGATCACACTGATAACGCATCCACTACCTCACAAACATTACCAGGTGATGGGCAGTGATCAGCTGTAATTAGTTTGTGTAGCCCGGACACAGCTGGCTGGCGGTGCTGATAACACTGATGGGATCACACTGATAACGCATCCACTACCTCACAAACATTACCAGGTGAGGGGCAGTGATCAGCTGTAATTAGTTTGTGTAGCCCGGACACAGCTGGCTGGCGGTGCTGATAACACTGATGGGATCACACTGATAACGCATCCACTACCTCACAAACATTACCAGGTGAGGGGCAGTGATCAGCTGTAATTAGTTTGTGTAGCCCGGACACAGCTGGCAGGTGGTTCTGATAACACTGATGGGATCACGCTGATAACATACCCACTACCTTACAAACATTACCAGGTGTGGGGCAGTGATCAGCTGTAATTAGTTTGTTTAGCCCGGACACAGCTGGCTGGTGGTGCTGATAACACTGATGGGATCACACTGATAACATACCCACTACCTTACAAACATTACCAGGTGTGGGGCAGTGATCAGCTGTAATTAGTTTGTGTAGCCCGGACACAGCTGGCTGATGGTGCTGATAACACTGATGGAATCACGCTGATAACATACCCACTACCTCACAAACATTACCAGGTGATGGGGCAGTGATCAGCTGTAATTAGTTTGTGTAGCCCGGACACAGCTGGCTGGCGGTGCTGATAACACTGATGGGATCACGCTGATAACATACCCACTACCTTACAAACATTACCAGGTGATGGGGCAGTGATCAGCTGTAATTAGTTTGTGTAGCCCGTACACAGCTGGCTGGTGGTGCTGATAACACTGATGGGATCACGCTGATAACACCTCCACTACCTCACAAACATTACCAGGTGAGGGGCAGTGATCAGCTGTAATTAGTTTGTGTAGCCCGGACACAGCTGGCTGGTGGTTCTGATAACACTGATGGGATCACGCTGATAACATACCCACTACCTTACAAACATTACCAGGTGTGGGGCAGTGATCAGCTGTAATTAGTTTGTTTAGCCCGGACAGAGCTGGCTGGTGGTGCTGAGAACACTGATGGGATCACGCTGATAACATACCCACTACCTTACAAACATTACCAGGTGTGGGGCAGTGATCAGCTGTAATTAGTTTGTGTAGCCCGGACACAGCTGGCTGATGGTGCTGATAACACTGATGGAATCACGCTGATAAAATCCCCACTACCTCACAAACATTACCAGGTGTGGGGCAGTGATCAGCTGTAATTAGTTTGTGTAGCCCGGACACAGCTGGCTGGCGGTGCTGATAACACTGATGGGATCACGCTGATAACATACCCACTACCTTACAAACATTACCAGGTGATGGGGCAGTGATCATCTGTAATTAGTTTGTGTAGCCCGGACACAGCTGGCTGGCGGTGCTGATAACACTGATGGGATCACGCTGATAACGCATCCACTACCTCACAAACATTACCAGGTGAGGGGCAGTGATCAGCTGTAATTAGTTTGTGTAGCCCGGACACAGCTTGCTGGCGGTGCTGATAACACTGATGGGATCACACTGATAACGCATCCACTAACTCACAAACATTACCAGGTGTGGGGCAGTGATCAGCTGTAATTAGTTTGTGCAGCCCGGACACAGCTTGCTGGCGGTGCTGATAACACTGATGAGATCACGCTGATAACATACCCACTACCTTACAAACATTACCAGGTGTGGGGCAGTGATCAGCTGTAATTAGTTTGTGTAGCCCGGACACAGCTGGCTGGTGGTGCTGATAACACTGATGGGATCACGCTGATAACATACCCACTACCTTACAAACATTACCAGGTGTGGGGCAGTGATCAGCTGTAATTAGTTTGTGTAGCCCGGACATAGCTGGCTGATGGTGCTGATAACACTGATGGAATCACGCTGATAACATACCCACTACCTTACAAACATTACCAGGTGATGGGGCAGTGATCAGCTGTAATTAGTTTGTGTAGCCCGGACACAGCTGGCTGGCGGTGCTGATAACACTGATGGGATCACGCTGATAACATACCCACTACCTTACAAACATTACCAGGTGATGGGGCAGTGATCAGCTGTAATTAGTTTGTTTAGCCCGGACATAGCTGGCTGGTGGTGCTGATAACACTGATGGGATCACGCTGATAACATACCCACTACCTTACAAACATTACCAGGTGTGGGGCAGTGATCAGCTGTAATTAGTTTGTGTAGCCCGGACACAGCTGGCTGATGGTGCTGATAACACTGATGGAATCACGCTGATAACATACCCACTACCTCACAAACATTACCAGGTGATGGGGCAGTGATCAGCTGTAATTAGTTTGTGTAGCCCGGACACAGCTGGCTGGCGGTGCTGATAACACTGATGGGATCACACTGATAACGCATCCACTACCTCACAAACATTACCAGGTGATGGGGCAGTGATCAGCTGTAATTAGTTTGTGTAGCCCGTACACAGCTGGCTGGTGGTGCTGATAACACTGATGGGATCACGCTGATAACACCTCCACTACCTCACAAACATTACCAGGTGAGGGGCAGTGATCAGCTGTAATTAGTTTGTGTAGCCCGGACACAGCTGGCTGGTGGTTCTGATAACACTGATGGGATCACGCTGATAACATACCCACTACCTTACAAACATTACCAGGTGTGGGGCAGTGATCAGCTGTAATTAGTTTGTTTAGCCCGGACAGAGCTGGCTGGTGGTGCTGAGAACACTGATGGGATCACGCTGATAACATACCCACTACCTTACAAACATTACCAGGTGTGGGGCAGTGATCAGCTGTAATTAGTTTGTGTAGCCCGGACACAGCTGGCTGATGGTGCTGATAACACTGATGGAATCACGCTGATAAAATCCCCACTACCTCACAAACATTACCAGGTGTGGGGCAGTGATCAGCTGTAATTAGTTTGTGTAGCCCGGACACAGCTGGCTGGCGGTGCTGATAACACTGATGGGATCACGCTGATAACATACCCACTACCTTACAAACATTACCAGGTGATGGGGCAGTGATCATCTGTAATTAGTTTGTGTAGCCCGGACACAGCTGGCTGGCGGTGCTGATAACACTGATGGGATCACGCTGATAACGCATCCACTACCTCACAAACATTACCAGGTGAGGGGCAGTGATCAGCTGTAATTAGTTTGTGTAGCCCGGACACAGCTTGCTGGCGGTGCTGATAACACTGATGGGATCACACTGATAACGCATCCACTAACTCACAAACATTACCAGGTGTGGGGCAGTGATCAGCTGTAATTAGTTTGTGCAGCCCGGACACAGCTTGCTGGCGGTGCTGATAACACTGATGAGATCACGCTGATAACATACCCACTACCTTACAAACATTACCAGGTGTGGGGCAGTGATCAGCTGTAATTAGTTTGTGTAGCCCGGACACAGCTGGCTGGTGGTGCTGATAACACTGATGGGATCACGCTGATAACATACCCACTACCTTACAAACATTACCAGGTGATGGGGCAGTGATCAGCTGTAATCAGTTTGTGTAGCCCGTACACAGCTGGCTGGTGGTGCTGATAACACTGATGGGATCACGCTGATAACACCTCCACTACCTCACAAACATTACCAGGTGAGGGGCATGTGATCAGCTGTAATTAGTTTGTGTAGCCCGGACACAGCTAGCTGGTGGTGCTGATAACACTGATGGGATCACGCTCATGTCGACACTGCTGCAGCTCGCTGATTACTTTCCCTAACCCCTTCTGCTATAAATAATACAAATTACTTACTTCGAATTTTGTAAGAGGTACTTTTAATAGTCTGCTATTTTTTATAAATAGTAACCATATTTTTTTCACTAGTTTATAGTTCGCCATTTACTAGATAAACGGTCTTACTTCAACATGGGTATATTTTTATTCCGAACAAAAGGAAATGCTTAAGAAAGTTTATAGAAATTAACTTTATGAAAGCCTTAACAGACTTAGTTATACCAGGAATCCCTTTAAAATTAAAAATCTATAGAATTAGATTGTTCCTAACTTTTAATTGGGTATAGGATGTGACTCTTAGACAATCTTGAATTTGAAGATAATTCTTCATTATACCTTCAATTGGACCAATAAATCAATGCTATCGTTATAGTAATTACTTAAAACGGTGCGTTACATCAGTGTTTTAATAAATAAACTAAATATGTTTTTATTATTTTTTATATTTGTATTTAAACAAAACACCATTAAAAATTTTCGTAACGTTAAGTAAACTTTTTAAAAATTCGTCAGCCACTTCTAAGTTTGTGGTATTTGGTTTTACCAAGTCATTTTTCATAATTGACCAATAGCATTGACTTTGTACACTAGTCAATGCCAATAGGCATTGAGTAGGCTAAAAACTATTGCGAATTAAAACGATCTTGAAGAAACTTTGGGGCTCCAACTAGGTACTGACAAACGGAACTACTCTAGCCTTCCCTATTCATTTAAACAAATTAATAGGGTCGAACTATACAGGGTGTTTCAGAACTCCCTACCAATATTTTAGGGCATTGTTCCTGGGTTAAAAAAATATCTAAATATCACATTTAAATTGTCCGGAAGTCTTAAGTTACTCACATAGCCGCCATTTTGTTTTTTACACATAATAATTTTTATTTCCGTAACGGATGGTTGTATTCAGATCATATTTGTTATAAATCTTTATCATACCAATGTACATTTCCAAGAAAAAAATTAATCTTTTCTATTGCATATTTTCAAAATGGCGGCTATTTTAAATTTTCAAACTCAAATATCTCAAAATCGGTAAATTTTATAAAAATTTTACAGGACACAAAAAAGTTGCCAAATTTAATTACCTAACCAATGGTGCCAAGGATCTGACAACAAGTAACGGATTTATTGCGATTTTTCATCATAAAAACATTGATTTTGCTGTTAAAATGGCCTTATTTGCATTAAATTCAATGCAAAATCCACGTTTTTATGAAGGAAAATCACAATAACTCCGTTATTTGTTGTCAGATCCTTACAAACTTGGCACCATTGGTTAGGTAATTTAATTTGGCAACTTTTTTGTGTCTTGTAAAAGTTTTATAAAATTTACCAATTTTGAGATATTTGAGTTTGAAAATTTAAAATGGCCGCCATTTTGAAAATATGCAATAGAAAAGATTAATTTTTTTCTTGGAAATGTACATTGGTATGATAAAGATTTATACCAATAATGATCTGAATACAACCATCCGTTACTGAAATAAAAATTATTATGTGTAAAAAACAAAATGGCGGCCGTGTGAGTAACTTAAGACTTCCGGACAATTTAAATGTGATATTTAGATATGTTTTTAACCCAGGAACAATGCCCTAAAATATTGGTAGGGAGTTCTGAAACACCCTGTATTTTAATTTAAGTTATAGAAGTAAACATATCTCTGCTGTCACGTTTATAAAAACGTTTTTTTTTTTTCGATATTATGTTTAAATTAATTCAATATTGTTTTATAATTACGCCGGTCGAAGACTTTTAAGTTTGAAAATTTATCTTATATAATTTATATTAATTTCTAGTTATAGCTTTTCCACAAACTAAAACCTAGAAATCAATATAACTCTAAAAACAATATACAACTTGTACACTGCTAGATACAAACCCCACCTAAAGAGGCGTCAGCAATATTTAAACACCTATTTGATTGTATGACGTTATGCTAATTCTCAAATACCACTTACAGCCCCAGGTGTCAGTGCAGGTATGGGGGGGTTGGATGGTTTGTTTGTATCAGCAGAGTCGCGTTATCAGCACGGAGCAGCAGCCGCTGAGGTGACTCAGCACACAGCCTGACCGATGGTGCTGACGTACAAACACCACCGGCGGAATCAGCGCTCGTAATTACGTGTCAGCTGCGAATTAAGCACTTAGATTGGATGTGGTGCGTTTAAAATGATTGCAACTTTGAATAAATTTTTTTTTTTTTGTATAAACTAGGATTTTGATTACCCCGGGAAGTAATAATGGAGTTTCAACATTAATGGTGTATTATTAAAGCTTTCTAGTCTCTCAAGTGTGGTCTGGTGCGTTAGTTTATATTCTTAGAAAGGTAAGATTAATCAACATTAGCCCCCTGAAAATTTCTTTACTGTTCAAAGCAGGAATTGCAAAGTGTGAGTGCAATGGGGATTTCTTGCACACCTGAAGCAAGAAAAGGTGCAGTGCGGGAAAGAACCATATCTTCCACAAATCCTCTCTTTTCCCCCTTCGTCTCACCATCAAACCGTTGTCTGTCAGTATACACGGTTGTACGTGCTATTGGCAATCCAACAATCGTACAATTTTAAAATGCGATTGTTCCACCCGGTTCCTTATTAGAAATGATTAAGATGATTGTACTGTATATCTTTGTACATTTCGGGAAAATTAAATAAGTGTACAAATTTCTTATACTTGCAAAAATTACCTTTGTAATTTAAATGCACCCTTTAGTTAGCAATGATATTACAATTGTTTAATATTGCATATTTTTTCTGCTATGTGTAATTTAAATTGATTTTTTTCATTTTGCAGGTTGGTGTTTGCTTGGGATGCAATTGTGTGGTAAATATCTTAGATATCTTATAAATTCTGTTTAGTAAACGTAGTAAGATAATTATATTCCATAAAAGTTAAACAGCTTTATTATGTTTCATTATGAATGTATAAAAACTTGATTTATAAAAAATAATTTTTCATAATAATTTATGAAAAATAATTATTACAATCTTTCTACTCTTTTGAAGTATTTCAATAGTAGATGATTAATAAACCGTGTTTATTAAACCGTAAAACCTTAAGTGTAAATAATGTTGATAAAATTCAATTTTATTGTGCTTGAATCAAGGAAAATGCGCCTAATACGAAGGACATAAAACCATATAATTTTGTTTTGAGTCCATAAATACATATCATAAACATAGGAATACCTTGTGTCCCAATAGTCCCGAAAGGTCAATTATTTTTTCTTTATTTGCCAACTTACTTCAATGAAGTTTTATGAATAAGTTTAATCATAACAATCTATTTTTGGAAGCCAATATATGTCATTTCACATTTCGAGGGGACGCTCCACTTGAGGAAAAGGTTTGAAAATACAAAATCAGCTATTGTAAATTTTCTTCACTTCATTTGGTTCAGCTGATTGTGGTCACCAAATCGGTTGAAACTACCATCACTCGGTTACTCTTGTTTGCTCACTGAGTAACCTGTTTTCATCTTTTACAGCCAAAAATTCCTATTTACGTCAAAATTCTGTAAAACTTCAATTGAGAGTGTTTCCAGGTATTTCTTTTAATAAATTATTTTATTAGTATCTCTCTCTCTCCTGTAAAAATTGTTCTGAAACCAGGCAGCTCGATTGTATTTTTCTTACGTAGGCTGAAAATAATTTTATTTGGTTGATGTTTTTTTTACACAGAAAAGATCACACTGAAACAGTATTTTATTTTATTCAAAATGTTCTTGTTATTATTGTTCAAGCTCGCAGAGTCTCACCAATACATACTATGAGGAATAGGTACATATATTGAGGAATACTTGTATTACCATTAATAATCAATGCTTTATAATAAATCTACACAATCATAGCTCGATAATTATAAGTTTGAAATTCATCCTCTCCATTTGAGAAAGTATTTTGCTTGTCAGGCTGTTTACGTTTTAAAATAAAACGTCACATTGTAAAAAATAAGTATTTTGATAAAAAACGATTTTTTTAAAAATTCCTGTTCTTATGTTGCTCATGTACGTAGTTGCACATAGCCTAAATATATCCTAGCAAACTTATCAAAGCTTATTTTCAATGTAAAAAAAAAAAAAAAAAAAAAAAAAAAAAAAAACGAATTAACAACTCTTACAAAGCGAAATTATTCGTCCTGCTGCTAATTTCCGGCCGAATTTAAACAGCTTTCAGCCTCAAAACAACAAGCCTTCACGAGTAAAAGCAATTAAAACATTTGTGTGGGAGATAGATTTATGTTGGACGCCTTTTATTCCACTCATACAATTTACAATTAATTAGCTATTAGCACCGTTCACATGGTACAAATTGCCACACAATTTAATTTTATTCGATACAGAGGAATAAATAATTTTTCATTTCAATGTATTGCATTTCATTGTTAAAAATATGAAATATTTTACATTTTGCATTGTAAACAGTTGGATTATTTTAATGCCCCACAATCACCAAACAATTAACTCCATTTCAAGATTAGTCAAGAACTGCTTATCGAATCCAAATCCAAAGGGTAACAAAACCTGCTTGAAACATAAGTAATGTTGTTAGGATAAAAAATAATTAACATATTTCTAATGACAACTTTTTTAATTTTATTCCGAGAGTTTTTACACAACTTTTATACTAAATTTGAGCCACATTTAAATCAAGAGAATGAAATTATTTTGTAATGTTGAAATTCTATGTAATAATTATAAAGGATTTTGGCAATTGTGACAAAAAAACTAACTGTATTACACTTAATACAAGATAAAATAATTTATTTATGCTGCTTATTAAAATTGACATAACCATTTGCCGATCATTAGAAACGAGTTGAATTTTCATCAATCAAAATATATTATAGACTATTTTTTAACTTGAAGCAAATAACAGCCCTAAAGAAATTTTAAGACGAGTGATTAAATAAAATAAATTCATATATCATGTTAAAGGTTTTTGAAAATTACAAAAATATACTATGTTCCATGTTAAAATTATTTAAAATTATTTAAAAATTATTTTAAGTTAAGTTAGAAAAAATTATTAAAGTTAAATTTATTTAAAGTTAAAATTATTTAAAATTATTTAAAGTTAAATTATTTAACTTTAAATAATTTTAAAATTATTTAAAAGTTAAATATTAAAATTATTAAAGTTAAAATTATTAAAAGTTAAAATTATTTAAAGTTAAGTTAGAGTTATAATTAAATTGAATTAAATACAACAATTTTAATATTATTTTCCTCTTAACGATAGTAGATTATGAAACCAAGACCATTACAATAAATAAAGAAAATATGTACAAACCATACACTACCACTACAAAAATATGAAATTATTATTCCCTTGAAATTAATATTTATTTCGAGAATTTGCCAATACGCACGTGCGATTGTCCCAAAGTTCCTGGTGGCTGATACAAGACATTTATATCGGCTGTCTTCGCCAACATGGCAGTTTGTTTTAAGCAGATGCACTATATAAGTTTCTGCCTTTGAAGACAACTGTGATCCATAAACCAGCATCCGTTTCCTTTTATCAAGATAAAGTAATTATCTTTATAAATAGGCCAATTTATATTTAAAAAAACAAACAAACAAAACGTATATTATATGTTTTAGTTTTATATTTAATATTGTGCATTTAGTTTCCGCTCCCTTTTATTTAACTCATTAATGGGCTAGAGAAAGTATTTAAAAAACTTAATGAATCTAAAATTTTAAAGTGTTTATCATAACAAATGTTAAGAGATTTTTTTTTATTTTTTAGTTAGTTTTTTAAATTTTATTCATTGCATTACATATTTTAACAAGAATCACTAAAAGATAAATTTTGTTTGCTTGCCGAACTCTAGTTGACTAGTCTAATATTTTTTATATTTTAGTTTCAGAAAATTTCTATTTTAGTTTAGCTAATTTATTGAATTTGGATTTATTGAACTAAAGGTATAAAATTAAACACGATTTTCCTTTTCTCCTTAGGGGAATTTTTATTTGTCTAGCACAATTTGATATAAATCGTCATGCGAATGCCCATCGAAGGGGGAAAACTGCTGTATAAGATAAATATTTTTCTTCTAAATCCATGATTACAACACAGGAAGTGCTTACATACTCTCTATCTATACCTACTTACAGCTGTTTTAATAGCTATCATAACTACTTGTTAACATACCTATCATACACACATACCAATATCCCCCTCATATCATTATTTTTTGGAATTGTAATTACCATTACAAATTTTAAACTAAGATTTATGAATAAGGCTAGATGATTCAGCCGACTAAGATTGATCTAATATGTTATTTGAAATTGGAATCTAAAACGCAGTTTTCACCATCGTTTTATTCTTCTGTTTTATAACACCAGTGTTACACTACTTTAAACACATTTTATGGTACCAACAAGTTATTATTCCCATCACACGGTGCGGCGATGACATATCCGGTAGAGTAACGCTTTGTTTGTGGTTTGTTCAAACAAACGTCACCGTATCGGGCAGTATACATGGTGATCAGTATCATAGTATACGAGGTGGCCAATGTCGCTGTGTGCCGAGATTATCAATGCCATCACCGTGATATTGCAACAGTTTGACACAATTAACAACTTTAAAAACTGTTTTATTAGTACATTGGTGATTTTCCTTCTCCATTTTAAAACTGTTTCATTAGTACATTGGCACTTTTCCTTCTCCGTTCAAGCTTAATTCAAGCTTTTTGATATTGGATAAAAATCCTTATCTTCTATCTTGTATCTTGTGGATGGGATCAATAATGTTTGCTAAAAGTACAATGCTGTAAAGACCATTAGTTTAACTACCATAGAAATCATCTCAGTTTTGTCAAAGACTAAACAAGAAGCCCAAAAAAACAAGAAGCCGTTTTTGTGAAATAATTCAAACAGCTTTATATACAAATACCAACTTTAAAAATGTTGTAATCCGTAAAATTATTTTCCTTTCTGCATCACGCGTGGAGAGTAGCAATAAGTGCCGGAAGGCAAGACAGGGTGCAGTGGGAACCAACGGATCGTGAGCCCCCCCATCCCCCAGTTAACCATCATCCCCCACAGAACCATGGTGTTTGTTGATGAGGGGTGGGGATGGGGGAGTGCACGCGACAATTGCAGTGTGTAGCGTATGGAAGGTCCTGGCTGCATGCAGCACTGTAGGACATGTCGTGACTGCAGTATGGGAACAAACACCTGGGCAGCGGCGGCACGGCGCGGCGTGTGCCTCCACTATAATGTCGTGTTCCCCAGGAAACGGTGGAAAAGGTTTATGGATAAACGCTGTTTTCAGTGTAGATATACAGAATAATAATAAGAAACCTTATAATTGTTTTATTAACTTGATAACTTGGTATTAAACTTTGGGTTTATGGTAATAAAATGAATTTTTGAGGATTTATCAGGGTTAACAATTCAACCATCAAATCTGCGATGAAAGGTTTTTATCCCTCCAATGTGTTTTATGTACAATGTGTAACGTTCCTTTGATTTCAATTGTCCGTATATGACATTTTAAAAACAGGTTATACTCAATGCCGAATATTAAATATCTGTAGAAACTGCACAAACCTATTAAGACTATAGTCATTTGTAGCCTAACCAGCACAAAATATCGGTTGTTATTCATATTATTGTATTTTCAGTTGCTGTTAAACGCTAGTTCAAAAACTATTTATTTATTTTTTAAACTAAAATACAATATACTACGCATATTCCTAACAAATTTATAACATCATTGCTGATTAAATTTATCATTACTATCTATGAATATAACCTGCATTATATTCTAAACATTAATATCTGCTCTAAACATTAATAAAATGTTAATAAATTGAATAAGTGATTTGTGTGATAGGCAAGTGAATATTTCACAAAACATAAATTGAGAGAAAAAATAGAAGTGATCAAAAATCACATTTATGTTCATAGTTTTACAGGTTGATTCACCTGGACGATCGCACGGCTCATTTGGCGGTCGTATCAAAACAATTTTACAACCACTAAACAACAGAACGGCTTTCCGATTGAGCCAATTAGAACATTTGTTTTCCACGGATTATTGTTAAACACGTTTTATTCCAAATGTCGATGTTTTAAGGGTGCGCTCTACCCATCCGCCGCGCGCGGATGCAAGGGTTTAGAATCTCCCTGTTTGTCACCCCAGTTGTAAACCGATTTAAAATATTTTGGTGTCATTCTTTTCGTAATATAATTTTGTACTCCGCTATCGTCTTAAAATTTCAATATTAATTCAAATTACTAAGCAGGGTGCTTGCTAATAATGTTGAAATAAGCGTTTTTGTATCAATTTTTAACATATTAAAAACAATTTTTTAAGAAAAAAAAGACGATACACGAGTACAATATAATCTTAAGAACAAGAATCTGCAATAAGATTGGTAAAAAGTTTATAGATAATGATGCAAGAAGGGAGATGCGAAAGGTCTGCAATTTCAAAAACATCGTTATTAGACCACCGATCGATTTCGCACTTAAACCAAAAAAAAAACATTAAAGTAACAAAATTTAAAATCACCTGTCATATATTTTCCAAAATGTGAGTTTCCGCGTATAGCGGCAGTTAACAATCTCGCTCGACGATTTTGACGCCGAGGTAGAGCGCACCCTTAATTTAGATTTGTTAAAAGTTTACTTTTTTACCTCTAAACACATTACTTTCGCGATAAACTCTAAAGTTTCTAATGTACCATAATGTATCATGCTGATCGGATGTGTTCTGTACATTTTGTTCAGTCTAAAAATTTTTGTATTACATACATATTTTAATGTGTTTTAAATATAATTATGGAGTCTTTTAAATTCAGTATAACATTGTTTTTTAATTTTCCAGCTATTTTAATTACTAGTAAAAGTAAGACAATTAAAAAACATATGTTTACTCATGATGATAAGAAATCACCATCATTGTTGTAAATTTTAAATGGAAATGAAGTTGTAAAATTTCAAATGGATTACTATGCGTCTACGTCTGAAATCCCATTCTCGAAAAATTGCCAATGATTTATGGTGTATATATCCTTTTTTATTTGACCAGCTAATTACGTCTAACGAATTCCATTGTCTTCATCCTAATTATATTTCTTTGTTGGGTTAACCGTCTTAAAATTTTTCTCATCAATTAGTTTTAATGTTTTAAAAATATTAAAACCACATACGCCCGCAACGCAAGAACAGCAGCTAAGTTTTGGGTGCTGGGCGTTTAGCAGATATATTTCGCGTTGTCTTGGTATTGGCGTTAAGACTAAGGTCAAGACATTTATATCGGCTGCCAACCCCAGGCTACATAGACCTAGCCGTTTGTTGTACCTCGGTACATAAAAAAAATATTTATAAAATTATGTATACTATTTTGTGACAATATGTATTAAATTGACAACACAATTTTTCTTTTCATTAGGTTTTAAGTATTCAAGATGTTTTTTTATTTATTGTTACTTTTTCTATGATATAAAAAGATTTGGGTTCAACAATGAGTTCATGTATGTTTCTGGAAACTAAAAGATTTATAATTTTTATGGAATAATCAGAAAAAATATGTTTTATCAATTTATGTCAGTTATTTAATGAAACTTTAAACAAGAAATACTTATACCAACATAAAAACAGCGAAAGATTTTTTTTAATACAAAACTTTTTATCAACGTTACCTTTTTTTAAATATTACATTACTAAAACTCAATGTAACAAAGAATGCGCCTCAAATGAAACTATCAATATAGAATCCATTGTCAGAAAAAGGAACGTTATTCAATAATTATTAAGCTTCTTTTCTATAACATAAACAATTATCTTTAATTTAACCGTTGATTGTCACTCTCTTTGTTATTGCCTCTCTTATACATTGATGAATAATCCTCTCACTCATACATCTCTCCGTCTCTCTCCCACTTACACATCCGCGTATATCTCCGTCTCCCTCACACTCACGGGGGTCACCAGCTGTTCTCCAGCCGGATGTTCCCATGTTCTCAATGTATTTACTCCGTTCACTAAACCCGTTCTTACTTCATCAATATATTCATCAAATTATTCTACCATAAAAAGAGCACATTAACTTCCTAATTAAAAAAAAATCAATATGCAGCTGTTTATTTTCAGTAAACCTAGTTGAAACTGTAAGAGGAAAGTTGTTTATTTCCGGTAAACCTTGTTGAAACTGTAAGAGAAAAGTATATTTCTTAGAAATTTTTCGCATTTAACATTAACAACTCAATTGAGGAAAACCTTTTTCTACCTCACTTGTAAAATGTTAATTGAAGTGTAGCTGTTCTAAATTTAGAATTTTGAAATAAAAACTAAATAATTAATGGTATTTTCACTTTCTTTTGCGCTTCGTTTATATTTAAATTTCTTCTTTTTCTTTAACATTATATACAATTATCTGTGTTAAGTTAATTAAAAGTGGCGGAATACTTCATCAGAAAATCAGTCGGAGCCTCCTTATCTCGTTTTATGACAAGCCCATATGGTAAATATTTCAATTGATTATCAACTAAACGCAAGAATATTTTAGCATAAAATAGTGTAGGTAAAACACAATAAGATAAATAATTAAAAAAATTATATTTAACTTTTTTTAAAGTTTGGAAATAAATACTTCTTGTATCCATCCTAGTAGGCCTAACCTAGTTCACAACGTTTCATGTTGTTTACAAATTCTAATAAACTTGCTATAATAACTTGACTTCGTATAAACCACTCAATTCAGCATAAATGTTTCAACTATGCTCGTCCACCTTGTACACTTATGAAGACAAGTGAGAGAAGAAAAAAAGACTAGTGTTAAGTGGCGACAAAGGACGTCGGCTCAGAGCGTCTGTTATCTTTGTTCAGTATCAAAACAAGATACTTCAGTGTCAATGTTACAGCGACTCTATCATGACTGCTCTGTCGTCTAGCCCACTACATTGAAAATTCAAATATTTTTAAAATTTTTCTGCTTACATAACATGGATAAGAAAGAGTGTAGTTTTGGTTTTTAAGCCTATCCTGTTCATGAAAACTTGCATGAGTTTGAAGTTTTACAGGTTTTATCGTATGTTACAGTGAGGTTTCAATTGAAATATTAGACTTCATTGTCGATATACGCTGTTACTTTTTCATCAAGCTTTAAACAAGTTCTAAAATGTTTAAAGATTTTATAAGAATTTAATTAGAATAAACGGTATCAGTTAACTGACACATACTTTCTCCCAACAATATAAAAAAAGATGTTAAAAGCTTCAAACATTAATGTCTTGATGACTCAGTCGGATAGCTACCAGCTGAGCAGCGCTCGTTTGACCCTACGCGCGTCTGTGACTTTTAACAACGTACTGCGTTTACCGCTAAACGAAAAATTGAATTTTCTCCGCAACCACTTGACATAGAGAAAAAATTTAAAATACTGGATTATTTAGTTTTTTGAGCTTGATTTAATGGTGAAAAGTAAAATTTATTTCAAAATAACAGCTATTTTGAAAATCAAAAAAATTGATTTTTGAAACACTTATTACGCCATAACTTTTGAACGAGCATTTTCTCGGAGATGCGGGTGGTGCCATTTTATTCACAATTTTAAGCTTAATAAACCACAAAATTTTAATCAAAATCGTTAGAGCCGTTTTTGAGAAATTTGGATTTTTCACGATTTTTGAGGGTTTTTGGGGGCAAAACACCCTTAAAAATCAAAAATTCAAAAAAATGAAAAAAACGCCTGGAATTATCATGGGTTTGGACCTACGTACCAAATTTCACCAAAATCAGACCATTGGGGCATTCTGTAGCTCTGTATACATCCAGACACACACACAGACACACACACACACAGACATCACTCGAAAACCACTTTTTTGGACTCAGAGGGCACCAAAACGGATAAATTTACCAACAACTCAAATTTTAAAATTTTGGCGAAACCAATACTTTCTCAATATATACATTTATAGGGGGAAAGGGGGCTCCAAAATGGATATATACATCATCAAACTAATGGGGAGTGTTTTACGAAAACAATACTTTCTCCATATACTATGGTATAGGGGGAGAAAGTAAAAATTATATCAAAAAGAAAAATTATTATTAGTTGACGTTACTATTACTTTAGATACGCGTTTATGGTGCATTTTTTTTGGATTCATTCAGTCAAAAAATCTTGGAGGATGAGGGCTGCTAGGATTTGTCACAGTGCGTTCGGGGCATCCTCCTTAGAAAAAAACTGATCTGGACCGCTAAGTGGCTCAGATCCCCTGACCGTGCCGCTGGTCAAGGTGTGAGCCCGATGGGCTTAGGCTAATTTAGGTCTATCCTGATGTAATGTGACAAACAATTCCAATCTGGGTTCCTAAAGAGTAGAGGAGGTTTTTTAGTGGGTATACCCGTGTTTTGGAGAAGTCCCACACTACAGGCCGGCCCCCTGTGTGCGTAATGCATTTTCCTTCCTCTCCCTGAAAAAAGAACCGCGTCCATTTAACATTAATAAACACAATAATTATAAAACAACACAAACCCAATCGTAATTTCAAAACCAAAAATAGCTATTTCAATTAGAATAAATTATCACGACCACAAAAGACCTCTTATCCGAAAGCAATTAAGATCGTATCAACTGAATATATTTCCATAAATGGCGCCAATAAAGTTCTATAAGACAAAGAGAAATGGGTCTGGAACAAAGCCGAAAGTTGCCGAACAATGGCGATGTTTCGCGAATAAAAACCACCAAAAGAAGAGGAGTCGGAGAGGCGTCGCTGGAGGCGGCTCAGTCGATGATGGAACAAAGGAAGGCTTTGTACCACGGACATAGACGAGGAGAAAGGGTGAAGTTGGAGTGTTTGGCGGAAGAGTTCATATCAATTTGTATTCGGTCCTTTCAGCGAATGATAATGGCGGTCTGAAAAATTAGGAAGGGAAGAGTTTTTGTTGGTTCTTAAGGACTATAGACTTAACTGTATATTTAAGACGATAAACATTAACGGTTATCTCGGATAGGTAATTCAAAATAAATTGTCTTTCTTGTAAATCTCTGATAATTGAATTAAATGCAAACATTTACTATTCGCAAATATTAAATTCAAACTAGTGTACTTATTGCTCGAAATCGAGAAAATCGATTAGGTCTATCAAAAATTATTGCTAAAGATGTTTTGTTAAACTAATGTCAATTTCACCCGACCAATATTGTAATTATCAGTAATTAGGCAAAACTACACTTATTTGTATACAGCCACACAATGAAAGATGTTTCGCATACCAAATCACAATGTTACTCTTATGAAAATTTTTCAAATTTCAATGATGGATAGCACCTTTGTTTTCAGTCCGAATCTCATCATCTTTTGGTGGAAACAACTACAGATCAAGCGCTACTAGGGCCGGTTTCTCGAAGCAAATTTAAACCTAAAGTGAGGTTTAAACAAAAATTGTCCATATGATTAACATTGAGTTAAACTGTTAAGCTGTTAAGTTAGGTTAAAAGTATATGGAGAAACCGGCCATTAGTATGATAAGTACTAGTGTAAATGCTGCTCGAAATCGAGTAGTTTAATTTAGACTAACGCGTGTATTTTCCAAAAATATTATTTTTAAGACCTAAATCAATTAATCCCGTCCAACCTAATATTGTGATTATCAGTCAAGCAAAAGAACACTTTACAGTTGTACATTAACAGATGTTTAAAATTTCAACCCAAACCCGATGTTATTCTAATGGGAAAATTTCAAATTCCAATAATTATGGATAGCATCTTTATTTTAAATGAGATTTTAATCTAATCTTGGTGGAAACAACAACAGACTAAGCCCTATCCAACGACTTAGAAAAAATTGAAAATCGATTCGAAAATCGAAATTGTAGGAGTAACTCTAATTACGTAAATAATTCCTCAGTGTATTAAATTAGCTATTTTAGGTAATAGATGTGTGGGTTTTCAAATTTTTTGTTCGTTTGTTGTACTTATTGTTATTATTAACGTAGCAAAAAATCCTTATGAATAAGACGATGGGCTACATCTTCGTAAACACCGCGATCTGCCTACCACCGAGGTTTAAGGACAGTAAAATAATTAATACGATTCCTTTTTGCTCTAAAATTACGAAAACTTTTCATTACATTTTGTGCATTTCGCTCTAACTACACAGAAAAACGCGCAAATCTTGTAATACTTAGATCAAGAACTATTAAATATATTTCATTAACTTTTTTTTTTTTTTTTTTTTTTTTATCTAAATGGAGTATTTGAAACGGGAATTATTCCTCAATTATAATTTAAAACATGAAAACAAATCTATCAACAGACATAAATAAGATTAATAAAAATATCATTTAATCAAACTTCCCCATTGAAATGTTAAGCAGCACTCATTGAATACCAGTGGAGAATAATCGCCACAATATCAAGCGACATTCGCGGGAGGCTGTCACGGACAGGGGAACGGAATGAATTGGTTGTATCCAATCGTGGCGTAATATAGGTGTGGAACGTGATTCATTTGGTTAGATTATTTCATATTCAAAATACAAATGAGAACACGGAATGTTTGGTGATTCTTGGAAAATGTTTACAGGTCTGAATACCTTTTGGTGTTGATTGAAATTGGATGAAACGATTTCTTAACTAAATTTACTTCTTCAATACCAAAGTTATGCTTTAAATTTAGGTATATAATTTATAGATTGGACAAATAAAGCAGAAAGTGTTTTATAGCTGACTAACGTATCAAAATCATATAAAAAATACCGCGGTATTATAAATTTTATTAGTTGTTCTCGAATCAGTTTCGAAGGTAGTGCAATGCACGTCGAGGAAAACTGACTGTAGAAATAATAAAATTCTACAAATTTAAGAAAAATATTTTTACTAGTAAAAGTAGTGTTTAAGGAAAAATAGTGCATACCAGTTCAAGTTATTACATCCTGAAAAATTAGTATTACTAACGCAATGCTAAATCATTGTGACATAACTTATTATGGACCTACATGCAGTTTAATCGTTAATCGTACGGTTATAATATTGTTTGCTTATCTGTCCTAATTAATTCAATATTTCAAACAAAATATTTTAATCACGTTAGATCTTTTGAAAATGACGATTTTTTTAGTGTAATTTAGTTGCATAATGGATCAAAGTTAATATTTTTTCTAATTAAAAATGTTGCTTAATTTTTGTCTCCCGGACAGAATAAGCTGGCCAATGGTTTTACTATATAAATTACTTTATTTCGCATTGGTTTTTCCGAAGCTTTTTTAAAATACTAGTTCCTTCTTCAATTCATCACATATAGGTCAAGTTACTTGTGGGAAATCGCAGCGTGAATATCTGTGTACTGCGGGCAGCGGTTTATTTTTGTTGGGTCAGAATAACAAGACTCGATGAGAGCTCGGGCTGCTCATGTTTATATTGTATAATAACTACAAATACATTGGGTATCCTGCGGAAAGTTACTGTTCTACTCATATAATAACATGTAAGACTGAAAACATCCATCGTACCATTCGTGAATATCTATAGTGCGGCTTCAGGTCATTGCCTACTTTGACTCAAATTAATTTCAACTAAACAAATTTTGTCGCCAGAAGAAATTTATTTAAAGGAGAAATATTTTTGACCATTGGTAACTACTGTATAGCCTTAGTAGACAATTTCTGTTGGCTTGTTTATAACTTAAACCTACTAGTAACGCGTTTTTACTTGTCCGTCCTATTAGTAAAGAGAGCAACTCGGTAGTTGAGTTTTTTTATCAACATAATGCTTCTTGAAAGGAATCTGAGAAAATTTGCATGCCTCCCACTCCTTTTCATAATATTCTCGAATGAATTTACTATTTAAGATGCAATAAAGTTGTAGTAAATACAAAAACTGACACTATCATTATTAAAATAAAATCATCATTAATTCTATTATTCAATTGGTATTTGCTTACAGCTACTTCGTATCGAAATCCTGAAATTTTTAAGTAAACTTAATTTTAATGTAAACTTCAACGAAAAGAAATCAAAGAGCACATTGTACGTTTGAGCTCTAGATGTGATAGTATATCTCATGATTGTACAGTATGCCTGCAATAACCAGTCTTGCATTTTTGTCAATTTCGTGTATGATTGAAAGCAATTTTTTATCAATTATAATCTAAAAATTTAAAATACAAATTTAGTTTATTTTTTACTGGAACAAGTACTTTATACAGCAAAACTGTTATCGTCAGGTCCTTCAAAAATATTGGTAGGTATTGAAACTAATCCATCGTAAGTAGCAAGTCTTTCAAAGATTTGTTGTATACCGTTTTCATCACTTACATAAAAATTAAAGAAGTAATGACACCCTGAGAATCTAAACATGACCAATGAAGTTGTCGAATTGCTGGGAGTCCGGATCAACATCTATCGCATACCTTCATTTACAGTCGGTGTTTGGTGGAGGTAAGCATGGGGGCGCCACCAGGCCCTATAGGGGCGCCCCCATCTCCGAGCCGCCGCCGCCGCCGCCGCTACGTACAAACATTTCTCTTTTTCTCACACACCCTCACACTCAGTCATAATCAACGCTCGACGAGCTACACTCGATCCAAGACATTGTGAAGAAGTGGACTTTAATAAAATAGGAATCCTGTATATGTATGTATTACCTTTGAATACACTCTAAGCCGCTTAAGGACTTTTTTTGTTTTTGTTTGTTATATACATAAAATAATTGATATTGAAAGATTTAACGTTAAATAATTTTGGTTATGTAAATTATTTATTTAATGTGATTCAAGTAATATTTTGCAGTTCTTATCTACAGGCGATGACTTTGTTTTTAATTAACTTTGCAAAAGATATGATAGCCCTTAATGAGAAACTCTTGGTTTGATTAGAATTAGAATAAATCCTTGGTCTACCTAACTATGGGTTTAACCCCTAAGAGACATAGTTTCAAATAATTTCAATTAACATTTTTTTTTATAATATTGTATAATTTTTACAAAGAAAATAGACACATTTATACGACGGATAGCATGAAGAGCAAACAGGTGTTAATAAACATCAAGTTTGTGTATTGGCACTGAACCAACATACATCTATACATATCTAATACACGACATTTTTTACAAGGGATCCCCTCTCTAAAGTTTGTAACCAGTTTTAATGATTTTGGTGTCATTAGATAGAACTCTGAGGAAATTGTTTCTAAAGTAAAGTGCTAAATATCCGTCCAAACATACAGGCAGTTCAGCGGGTCCATCGAAAACTAACCAGGCCCTTAAAGTTTTTTATTTCCCCATAAATTGCTAGAGAAATTTCCAAGTTTAATATATGTAAAGAGTAAATACAGCGAGAGCATATATCTAATCACAAATATGGGGCCTTGGAAGATACCCTGCACTGGTAGATAATCTATATAAGTGAAAATGTGGAGCAAATCGTGAGTATTTTTCAAGTAGTAGAATAATGGGAGTGGTCACGAATTAAGGGTCTCGGTTCAAGGGTTCCATAACTAGACAATAGCGACGTCTCCAAAAATGTGAAAGGAATTGAAGAAATATAGTAAAACGTTCTTATTAAGATTTGGATCGTTCGGGTTTAATTCATTTCTAAAAAAAGCGTAAGTTTTATGTAATTACATGTGATAGTCTTATTTGATCCTATACATGAAACACATTTTTTGTACCTTATGCAATGCAGTTTGCACAAGATTTTAATACATTTTGTGTCATTGGATACAGTTTGACGTGAAGTTGTTCCTAAAGTAAATTGGCGAGTATTTATCCAAACGGAAGCACTTAAACATCTTCATTTCCTCATTTTATTACACTCGTAAGAAGTTAAAAGATTTTCAGGTGTTTGTTTCTGTCATGAGTAATTACAGTTCCACCAGCCATAGCAACTGTCTATGCATTTGAAATAGGTTATGATAATAGGTAAGATAAACTGGTTAACGCACTGCTTTAAAAGAGCGCAAACAGTAAAAAGTATCTAAATCAAATTTATAGATTTCGAGCAATATGTACACTAGTAAATAGTAAATATGAAACACAAGGATTTTAACATATATATGTAAACTTGGATAAAACGTGGCACACAAACAGTTGTGAAAAAACTGGGTAACAAACATTGGTGGTACTTCGCATGTTGGTGAATATGATATACAGTACAAGGATTTTACATGAACAAAACTGGGACGAACCAGCAACAAACAGTAGTGAAGAAACTGGAACTGGGGTAAGCTTGGGTCATCCTACATTGTTGTTTATACTTCCTCCTATTTAAAAATATCCTCGTCGTAGCAGACCTGCGTACTTAGCGAACTTTCAATGGAATTTTGGTAAATTTAATATTTCCCCATAAAACCTATGGGGAAAAGAGTATGTAATAATTTGGCCACCATATCCATTTGAACGAACGGTGTTTTTGGCTTCGAGGGATCTCAAAACAAAAAGTATTATGGTACCTGTATTGGGTCTTACTACCTTAATAGCGTATTCCCTTATAGGAAAATTCGCTAAAATTGGTATCTCCCGACAATTAGGGGGAAGTCGAGAGATCAAGGGAAATTAAAAGCTCTACACATCGAACTTTTTGAATTTTAACCATTTTTCATTAAACATTCTTACAACTTTTATAAACATTGTTTGCTACAGATCACCGACGATTTATCCCTCCGTCATTGCAATATAGTTAAATTTTCTTTTAAAATGTTTATTTTAGTTTTTTTTATGTAAATATTAAAGAAAAGTCAAATTACTCAATGTACTGGCCAACAAACAACTAAAGAATTTAGACTATTATTACCTTAACAAAAGAGAAACGTTATTGGTGTTTATGTTAGTTTATTTTTGTATGTAAACCAGGGGGCCCCTTCTGTACGATGTTTCACTATCTCCTCTTCGGGCGGGGGCCCCCTTCTGTGGCTGCATGTCGAGTGTACGATGTTTCACTGTCTCCTCTCTGGGCGTGGGCCCCCTTCTGTGGATGCATGTCTAGTGTACGATGTTTCACTGTCTCCTATCCGGGCGGGGCCCCCTTCTGTGCATGTCGAGTGTACGATGTTTCACTGTCTCCTCTCTGGGCGGGGCCCCCTTCTGTGACTGCATGTCGAGTGTACGATGTTTCACTAACTCCTCTCCGAGCGGGGGCCCCCTTCTGTGACTGCATGTCAAGTGTACGATGTTTCACTGTCTCCTCTCTGGGCGGAGGCCCCCTTCTGTGGATGCATGTCAAGTGTACGATGTTTCACTCTCTCGTCTCTGGGCGGGAGCCCCCTTCTGTGGATGCATGTCGAGTGTACGATGTTTCACTGTCTCCTCTCCGGGCGGGGGCCCCCTTCTGTGGCTGCATGTCGAGTGTACGATGTTTCACTGTCTCCTCTCCGGGCGGGGGCCCCCTTCTGTGGCTGCATGTCGAGTGTACGATGTTTCACTGTCTCTTCTCTGGGCGGGGGCCCCCTTCTGTGACTGCATGTCGAGTGTACGTTGTTTCACTGTCTCCTCTCTGGGCGGGGGCCCCCTTCTGTGGCTGCATGTCGAGTGTACGTTGTTTCACTGTCTCCTCTCTGGGCGGGGGCCCCCTTCTGTGGCTGCATGTCGAGTGTACGATGTTTCACTGTCTCCTCTCTGGGCGGGGGCCCCCTTCTGTGGCTGCATGTCGAGTGTAAGATGTTTCACTTGCTCCTCTCCGGGCGGGGGCCCCCTTCTGTGGCTGCATGTCGAGTGTACGATGTTTCACTGTCTCCTCTCCGGGCGGGGCCCCCCTTCTGTGGCTGCATGTCGAGTGTACGATGTTTCACTGTCTCCTCTCCGGGCGGGGCCCCCTTCTGTGGCTGCATGTCGAGTGTACGATGTTTCACTGTCTCCTCTCCGGGCGGGGGCCCCCTTCTGTGACTGCATGTCGAGTGTACGATGTTTCACTGTATCCTCCCCGGCGGGGGCCCCCTTCTGTTGCTGCATGTCGAGTGTACGATGTTTCACTGTCTCATCTCCGGGTGGGGGCCCCCTTCTGTGACTGCATGTCGAGTGTACGATGTTTAAACTTGACATTTGATTAAATTTTGAATTTTTTTGAATTTAGTATTATAAGGCCGAACATTTCTAAAAAATTTCAATGAATGATAAATTAATTCCCATGGCAACAAATATTTTTTTGTAATATTGTTGGTTTTCGTAATCTTGTATAGACCTGATTTTGACAATTAAAAATTAATAAAATGAAAACTGTAACAAAATGAAACGTTTTTTTACTGTTATGATTAAAAAAAAATTTATAAATTAATGGGAGATAAATGTTCCATAATGTTATCAATTGTGATAACATTATGGAATATGATTTTTAACAGAATAAATAGGCTTGGCCTACGACCCGGTTTGGCCATGACATAGTTTATTCTATTTTGAATTGGTTGTTTCCTCTTGCATCTTTATCATCATTATAGTTGCTATGCAGTGCCCTGAGCACAGTAGGTGGGAGGAGGGGTTGTGTTGACGTGTTATGGCTGGTTTGATGTTCGGCCACCAGGTGGGGTTGTTCTCAGATCACCCCTCCCCCCTAACCTTCCCTAAAATCCCCCTCTTTTACAGTATCCATCCCTTTATTTTTACACGGTTGACCAGTTGTTCCCTTGGGGGCTTATGAATAATTTTGCCATTTCTTTTTATTTGTATATACATTTTGTGGCAAAACCCTTTTAAAAATTACACGATTTCGTGGCTGCAAAAGAAGAATATTTCATGAACGTTAAGTTTTCACGATGTTGAAATGTAAACAAAGTTGGCTCTAAACCAGTTGATTGTAAGCCTCTTGCAACCTCAGATTCAACTATTAAAATTTATCTCTGTAATTTTTATTGAGTTTATGATTCTTATAAAAAAAGACACAGAAATGGTTCAAATTCAAAACACAATAACAGGCTTTATCAATCATATCGTATTTTATCACATCAACAAGACGGATTTTTGTTCCGAACCATTAAAACCCACTGTGTTTACAATATACGTAATTTCTTATTTTTCCGCTATGTTGTTAATAATAATAGCTTCTTTAGTCATTCTACCATGTAGAATTTCTACCTTGTAATCACTGTATTTTTGTCAAGCAGCCTCGGTATTGTTTTGAAATTTAACCTCCGTTTCAAGTAGGACTAGAGTAAACCGTCGCATCACACTGAATTGCTATGTTTCAAATAACTGAATTATAAATTTTTATTTAGTGTCGAAAAACTACAGAAGGGAATTAGTCCAAATGAATTCAGTTTAGTTTGCAAATTTAATAAAAGTAGTATATAGTAATAATATAGTATTATTTTGACTTGTTTGAAACATGTAGTACAACATCGAATAGAAACTTATTGTAACCTACATAATTTTTAAAAATTTTATTTTTACATTTTTAAATCTATTTGATCTCTAATTTTCACTTGAATGTAAGAGATCTATGCTTTATCTTCCTGTGCCATTCTCTTCTAAATAATTTAGCTTTTAATTGCTGTATCAAATTGTTGTGTCAGTTTTTGCTTAACTATATTATGATGTGTACCATTTATTATTGTGTGCTGACTTGAACTATGTTCACTTTTGTCTTTTATTTTTTCAGCTCCCATTTATTGAAAAGTTTTGATTTTTTCGTAATTTAACTGTCAGTGCAATGATTAGTTAGCCATCATCATTAGATAAGGAATTGGTTCTAAAATTAAGGAATGATCAGTGATTCGGATTATAAGTAAAAACAGTATTTAAAGCTAAAAATATTCCTGAGAATTCCTCATTGAATTTAAACTCTTCACTTAAAAGCGACAAAATCCTTTCCAGTTGAAGATTGCATAAAGTCTCCTCTTTTCGCGGGGAGGATTGTTACTGCGAAAGGTATAATAAAGCAATAGCAGTAATCGTTGCTACCTAATCCACTTATCACGGTCCAACAGTCAAACATCTGTGGGGAAGGAGGGGATCCAAGGGGTAGAAATGGGGCAAGAAAGGGGAAAGGTTTCAAACTGTGTAATTCATAATCATATAGAATCACTATTACAACACCGCTTTGCGTTCATAAAGATTGCATGAGTTTTTTATTAAAATTTTGAATTTGACTTAAAAATTTCCAGAAATTTTACTTTTAAAACAATTTAATTTAACTTGAAATAGTTTTAACCTTATCGTCTATTTTAATCAAGGATATTAAGAGTATCTTGCAAAACAATTTTGACTCAGTTTCAAGTTCTTTGGTTTCCGTTGGAGAGGACTAGGCCTGCAATTATTTCCGCCAAATATTTATGAGATTCTGGCCCTATCTATGATTGAAATTTGAAAATTTCCCATTAGAATTTGGGATTGGGTTAAACATTTTAAACATCTGTCGATGCTCATCTGTAAATAGTGTAGTTTTAGGTGATTGCTGAAACAGCAACCACAATATTGGATTCTTAATATATAATTTATTTAGAAAATCGTAACATTTCTAGCAATGACATGTGATGGTCGTAATTAAGTTGCTCGATTGTTAACAACAAGTACAGTACTATTTTTATTTATAAATTTGAGTGTTGTCAACGAAACTATTTATGACTTAATCTGGAATAAGAACTGTAACCTTTTAAGAAGTTTGATCATTTACCTCATAGGCTTATATTCTACCAACCTATTAAAAAATAACTATAGTTGCAAAGTCATGTTTAAAAGTACAAGAGGACCTTATGGGAAGTCATGAAATCTTTTTAAACTATTAATGCAGATTTTTTTATTTTACTTCCAAACTCTCCTGTCCACTTTCTTCTAATGATACTCTCTACACCTTAGAGCTTATTTCGACGAAAGATTCCATTACATTGATGAAAATGCATGAAAAATCACTAAAACACTATGTACTGGTTTTTAACCATAAATAACTCCCTTTCATTTAAAACATTTCTGGCAAAAACTCAGTAATTTTGTTGACGTCCCCTTCAAGTTCTTAATAAAGGTTAAATTCGCAATCTTTGGAAAGGATCGATAAACTACGATTTCTCCAACAAAATGCTTGTAATCATTTTAAGAAACTAAAAATTTCTTTGTGGTGATCAGGCTTATATAGGCTACAACACTGTCAATTCATAATATTGGAACTGAAGGGTTAATTAATTCTCATAAATTATCATGTGAATGTTTTGAAAATCGTTGCTTCAAAAGCAATATTCATTAGGTTTTTTATACCGTTACTCTTTTTTAAATTTATTTCTTTTCCCTCATACGTGGGACATATTCGAAACTTAACAAACCGCAACAGATGTGTGACGTAGGGGGTGCCGCGATCAGACGGTCTTCCATTCTTCGCCGATGTTGAGGTGGTTTCAAAACAAGGCTTAGTTTTGTGTTTCACCGCCAGGTGTCGCTCTCCCAGATTACCCCCCCCCCCCCCCCATTACCTCTCAACCCTAAACACACAACATAACACCCCTGATATTTCATAACGTCCCTGTCTGACCACTTGGGGCACGAGCGGCCGTGTTGTTTGCTTTTTGCGTGAAGTATTTCAGGCGGTTTCCTTTTTGGTGATGATGTTCGAATATTGCTTATCATATGAGTGATAAATTGTTTAAAGACGAAGTACGAGGTTAACCGGCCTTGCTCGTTCGTTTTAATTCAGTTTGTTATATAGTGTAATTGTAAAAAAGCTATTAAATTTCCACCAACAACCAACAATACCTCTTCCCGTTAACAGTTTTTAATAATGTCTGCCTAACATTACTGATCCTTAATTTTTTTATTCCTTTCTTTGTTATTTCGTTACCAAAATAGCAACCCATATAAGATCAATGTTAAAAATTACGATTTTAAAACTTATATTTAGACCAAATTCGATTTTTTTCTGGATTGAGGCTGTTTCTAAACTTGTTTATGGGCCAAAACACTCTTAAATGCAAAGTTTAAGCAAAATTCACCCGCTAGAATTCAAGATCGTGGAACACAAATCCCTTCAGACATTGCTCGTATTATAGTATAGGATTAAATGCTTTCAAAAAGAGCCCATATAGAGTTTATCCACAATTTTAACTTTTTCCAGCCAACATTTCTTTAGAGAACGAAGCTCATGTTGACTAATGTTTATTAACACTACTAAACAAACTTTATAATAAAAATATTCAATAAACTAAATCTAGTCGTTACGTTAGGGGTAAAACAGCAAAAAAAATTACATTCACGTCACTTGTAGCTAAAGTAAATTCCATATTTTGTATTACCATGATGTGATCTGACAATCAAGCGGGAAAAAAATGTGAAAAGTTCTTACTTTAATTAAAGGTAATTAACATGGCAAAAAAAAAACAAATACCTCTTCGCAACCAATCTTTTTGAAACCTGCAATTGTTTGGATTCAATTAAACGACAAAGCAATTATTATGGAATAGAACACAGTGGTAAACAACAGGGTGGACGCAGTTTGTAATGCATTGCGATGTGCGGCCGCAGCAGATGGTCTGTTCACAGATTATCCTTGTATACACGGTCACGGTATTGAGCTGAGCAATGGTGCGAGCTGAGCTGCTTACATGTATCAACGAGGACGTGGGGGGCGTAGGTGTGCGTTTCAGGGAAAACTGAGTCAGGGCGAATAGAATATCCGTGAATTCGATATGTATCAAATAGTGTTGTTACATTTGTTTTTGTAATTATTATAACAATATCTCCATTAAAAATGAAAACATAAATTTATGAAAGTGCTTAACACTTATTCATAAACACCATTCATTTTTTAGAATAAATATTATGAAAAGATAATGAAAACACAACGTATTTCTTAAAAATGCAATTTTTTCAATATCAAATGCCAACGTCCTACCGATAAAAATTTACCACAAAATTTATATAAATTCCAATGTTTTACAAAAAAACTGTAATAAGGTGCAAAAATAATAATAGGACGAAAAAAGTCATCGTGGGTCTTATTTCAACAGCAAAAAAAGAGAGGACAAATACTTTGTATTTAAACATACAAATTTCGATTATTACAAATTTATGCCGCTTGATATTAAAGACCAAATTTATTTACATGATATTTTAATGCATTTCCCATTATGTTAAAAAAAAATTAAGCATTCCAACACAACATTTAAAAATATGGCTGATTGACAAACTGCATTTTGAGTTAAATGTATTTATTTTTAATACCACCCAGAGTGTCAAAAAGAGATTATAATGCTCACAAACCACCACTTTTAAGCTGATAATGGAATAATTAATAAAAATTAGCCACAGAAAATGAAGACGAAAGTAATCAGCGAGCTACAGCAGTAGCGACATAAGCGTGATCCCATCAGTGTTATCAGCACCGCCAGCCAGCTGTGTCCGGGCTACACAAACTAATTACAGCTGATCACTGCCCCACCACCTAGTAATGTTTGTGAGGTAGTGGAGGTGTTATCAGCGTGATCCCATCAGTGTTATCAGCACCACTAGCCAGCTGTGTCCGGGCTACACAAACTAATTACAGCTGATCACTGCCCCTCACCTGGTAATGTTTGTGAGGTAGTGGGAGTGTTATCAGCGTGATCCCATCAGTGTTATCAGCACCGCCAGCCAGCTGTGTCCGGGCTAAACAAACTAATTACAGCTGATCACTGCCCCTCCTCGTGGTAATGTTTGTGAGGTAGTGGAGGTGTTATCAGCGTGATCCCATCAGTGTTATCAGCACCACTAGCCAGCTCTGTCCGGGCTAAACAAACTAATTACAGCTGATCACTGCCCCACCACCTGGTAATGTTTGTGAGGTAGTGGAGGTGTTATCAGCGTGATCCCATCAGTGTTATCAGCACCACTAGCCAGCTGTGTCCGGGCTACACAAACTAATTACAGCTGATCACTGCCCCACCACCTGGTAATGTTTGTGAGGTAGTGGAGGTGTTATCAGCGTGATCCCATCAGTGTTATCAGCACCACTAGCCAGCTGTGTCCGGGCTACACAAACTAATTACAGCTGATCACTGCCCCTCACCTGGTAATGTTTGTGAGGTAGTGGGAGTGTTATCAGCGTGATCCCATCAGTGTTATCAGCACCGCCAGCCAGCTGTGTCCGGGCTAAACAAACTAATTACAGCTGATCACTGCCCCTCCTCGTGGTAATGTTTGTGAGGTAGTGGAGGTGTTATCAGCGTGATCCCATCAGTGTTATCAGCACCACTAGCCAGCTCTGTCCGGGCTAAACAAACTAATTACAGCTGATCACTGCCCCACCACCTGGTAATGTTTGTGAGGTAGTGGAGGTGTTATCAGTGTGATCCCATCAGTATTATCAGCACCACCAGCCAGCTGTGTCCGGGCTACACAAACTAATTACAGCTGATCACTGCCCCACCACCTGGTAATGTTTTTGAGGTAGTGGAGGTGTTATCAGCGTGATCCCATCAGTGTTATTAGCACCACTAGCCAGCTGTGTCCGGGCTACACAAACTAATTACAGCTGATCACTGCCCCTCACCTGGTAATGTTTGTGAGGTAGTGGGAGTGTTATCAGCGTGATCCCATCAGTGTTATCAGCACCGCCAGTCAGCTGTGTCCGGGCTAAACAAACTAATTACAGCTGATCACTGCCCCTCCTCGTGGTAATGTTTGTGAGGTAGTGGAGGTGTTACCAGCGTGATCCCATCAGTGTTATCAGCACCACTAGCCAGCTCTGTCCGGGCTAAACAAACTAATTACAGCTGATCACTGCCCCACCACCTGGTAATGTTTGTGAGGTAGTGGAGGTGTTATCAGCGTGATCCCATCAGTGTTATCAGCACCACTAGCCAGCTGTGTCCGGGCTACACAAACTAATTACAGCTGATCACTGCCCCTCACCTGGTAATGTTTGTGACGTAGTGGGAGTGTTATCAGCGTGATCCCATCAGTGTTATCAGCAACACCAGCCAGCTGTGTCCGGGCTAAACAAACTAATTACAGATGATCACTGTCCCTCACCTGGTAATGTTTGTGAGGTAGTGGGAGTGTTATCAGCGTGATCCCATCAGTGTTATCAGCACCGCCAGCCAGCTGTGTCCGGGCTACACAAACTAATTACAGCTGATCACTGCCGCACCACCTGGTAATGTTTGTGAGGTAGTGGAGGTGTTATCAGCGTGATCCCATCAGTGTTATCAGCACCGCCAGCCAGCTGTGTCCGGGCTACACAAACTAATTACAGCTGATCACTGCCTCACCACCTGGTAATGTTTGTGAGGTAGTGGAGGTGTTATCAGCGTGATCCCATCAGTGTTATCAGCACCGCCAGCCAGCTGTGTCCGGGCTACACAAACTAATTACAGCTGATCACTGCCCCACCACCTGGTAATGTTTGTGAGGTAGTGGAGGTGTTATCAGCGTGATCCCATCAGTGTTATCAGCACCGCCAGCCAGCTGTGTCCAGGCCACACAAACTAATTACAACTGATCACTGCTCTACACTTGGTAATGTTTGTGAGTTAGTGGAGGTTTTATCAGCGTGATCCCATCAGTGTTATCAGCCCTGCCAGCCAGCTGTGTCCAGGCTACACAAACTAATTACAACTGATCACTGCCCTACACCTGGTAATGTTTGTGACGTAGTGGAGGTGTTATCAGCGTGATCCCATCAGTGTTATCAGCACCGCGAGCCAGCTGTGTCCAGGCTACACAAACTAATTACATCTGATCACTGCCCTACATTTGGTAATGTTTGTGAGGTAGTGGAGGTGTTATCAGCGTGATCCCATCAGTGTTATCAGCACCGCCAGCCAGCTGTGTCCGGGCTAAACAAACTAATTACAGCTGATCACTGCCCCTCCTCGTAGTAATGTTTGTGAGGTAAAGGAGGTGTTATCAGCGTGATCCCATCAGTGTTATCAGCACCACTAGCCAGCTCTGTCCGGGCTAAACAAACTAATTACAGCTGATCACTGCCCCACCACCTGGTAATGTTTGTGAGGTAGTGGAGGTGTTATCAGCGTGATCCCATCAGTGTTATCAGCACCACTAGCCAGCTGTGTCCGGGCTACACAAACTAATTACAGCTGATCACTGCCCCTCACCTGGTAATGTTTGTGAGGTAGTGGGAGTGTTATCAGCGTGATCCCATCAGTGTTATCAGCACCGCCAGCCAGCTGTGTCCGGGCTAAACAAACTAATTACAGCTGATTACTGCCCCTCCTCGTGGTAATGTTTGTGAGGTAGTGAAGGTGTTATCAGCGTGATCCCATCAGTGTTATCAGCACCACTAGCCAGCTCTGTCCGGGCTAAACAAACTAATTACAGCTGATCACTGCCCCACCACCTGGTAATGTTTGTGAGGTAGTGGAGGTGTTATCAGCGTGATCCCATCAGTGTTATCAGCACCACTATCCAGCTGTGTCCGGGCTACACAAACTAATTACAGCTGATCACTGCCCCTCACCTGGTAATGTTTGTGAGGTAGTGGGAGTGTTATCAGCGTGATCCCATCAGTGTTATCAGCACCACTAGCCAGCTGTGTCCGGGCTACACAAACTAATTACAGCTGATCACTGCCCCTCACCTGGTAATGTTTGTGAGGTAGTGGGAGTGTTATCAGCGTGATCCCATTAGTGTTATCAGCACCGCCAGCCAGCTGTGTCCGGGCTAAACAAACTAATTACAGCTGATCACTGCCCCTCCTCGTGGTAATGTTTGTGAGGTAGTGGAGGTGTTATCAGCGTGATCCCATCAGTGTTATCAGCACCACTAGCCAGCTGTGTCCGGGCTACACAAACTAATTACAGCTGATCACTGCCCCTCACCTGGTAATGTTTGTGAGGTAGTGGGAGTTTTATCAGCGTGATCCCATCAGTGTTATCAGCACCGCCAGCCAGCTGTGTCCGGGCTAAACAAACTAATTACAGCTGATCACTGCCCCTCCTCGTGGTAATGTTTGTGAGGTAGTGGAGGTGTTATCAGCGTGATCCCATCAGTGTTATCAGCACCACTAGCCAGCTCTGTCCGGGCTAAACAAACTAATTACAGCTGATCACTGCCCCACCACCTGGTAATGTTTGTGAGGTAGTGGAGGTGTTATCAGCGTGATCCCATCAGTGTTATCAGCACCACTAGCCAGCTGTGTCCGGGCTACACAAACAAATTACAGCTGATCACTGTCCCTCACCTGGTAATGTTTGTGAGGTAGTGGAGGTGTTATCAGCGTGATCCCATCAGTGTTATCAGCACCGCCAGCCAACTGTGTCCGGGCTACACAAACTAATTACAGCTGATCACTGCTCCTCAACTGTTAATAATTGTGACGTAGTGGAGGTGTTATCAGCGTGATCCCACCAGTGTTATCAGCACCACCAGCCAACTGTGTCCGGGCTAAACAAACTAATTACAGCTGATCACTGCCCCACCACCTGGTAATGTTTGTGAGGTAGTGGAGGTGTTATCAGCGTGATCCCATCAGTGTTATCAGCACCGCCAGCCAGCTGTGTCCAGGCCACACAAACTAATTACAACTGATCACTGCTCTACACTTGGTAATGTTTGTGAGGTAGTGGAGGTGTTATCAGCGTGATCCCATCAGTGTTATCAGCACGGCCAGCCAGCTGTGTCCAGGCTACACAAACTAATTACAACTGATCACTGCCCTACACCTGGTAATGTTTGTGACGTAGTGGAGGTGTTATCAGCGTGATCCCATCAGTGTTATCAGCACCGCGAGCCAGCTGTGTCCAGGCTACACAAACTAATTACATCTAATGACTGCCCTACATTTGGTAATGTTTGTGAGGTAGTGGAGGTGTTATCAGCGTGATCCCATCAGTGTTATCAGCACCGCCAGCCAGCTGTGTCCAGGCTACACAAACTAATTACAGCTGATCACTGCCCTCACCTGGTAATGATTGTGAGGTAGTGAAAGTGTTATCAGCGTGATCCCATCAGTGTTTTCAGCGTGATCCCATCAGTGTTATCAGCACCACCAGCCAGCTGTGTCTGGGCTACATAAACTAATTACAGCTGATCACTGCCCCTCACCTTGTAATGTTTGTAAGGTAGTGTGGGGGTGTTATCAGCGTGATCACATCAGTGTTATCAGCTCCACCAGCCAGCTGTGTCCAGGCTACACAAACTAATTACATCTGATCACTGCCCCTCACCTGGTAATGTTTGTGAGGTAGTGGAGGTGTTATCAGCGTGATCTCATCAGTGTTATCAGCACCACCAGCCAGCTGTGTCCAGGCTACACAAACTAATTACATCTGATCAATGCCCCTCACCTGGTAATGTTCGTGAGGTAGTGGAGGTGTTATCAGCGTGATCCCATCAGTGTTATCAGCACCGCCAGCCAGCTGTGTCCAGGCTACACAAACTAATTACATCTGATCACTGCCCCTCACCTGGTAATGTTTGTGAGGTAGTGGAGGTGTTATCAGCGTGATCCCATCAGTGTTATCAGCACCGCCAGCCAGCTGTGTCCAGGCAACACAAACTAATTACATTTGATCACTGCACCACGCCTGGTAACGTTTGTGAGGTAGTGGATTTGTTATCAGCGTGATTCCATCAGTGTTATCAGCACCACCAGCCAGCTGTGTCCAGGCTACACAAACTAACTACATCTGATCACTGTCCCTCACCTGGTAATCTTTGTGAGGTAGTGGAGGTGTTATCAGCGTGATCCCATCAGTGATATCAGCACTGCCAGCCAGCTGTGTCCAGGCTACACAAACTAATTACATCTGATCACTGCCCCTCACCTGGTAATGTTTCTGAGGTAGTGGAGGTGTTATCAGCGTGATCTCATCAGTGTTATCAGCACCACCAGCCAGCTGTGTCCAGGCTACACAAACTAATTACAGCTGATCACTGCCCCTCACCTGGTAATGTTTGTGAGGTAGTGGAGGTGTTATCAGCGTGATCCCATCAGTGTTATCAGCACCACCAGCCAGCTGTGTCCAGGCTACACAAACTAATTACAACTGATCACTGCCCTACACCTGGTAATGTTTGTGACGTAGTGGAGGTGTTATCAGCGTGATCCCATCAGTGTTATCAGCACCGCCAGCCAGCTGTGTCCAGGCTACACAAACTAATTACATCTGATCACTGCCCTACATTTGGTAATGTTTGTGAGGTAGTGGAGGTGTTATCAGCGTGATCCCATCAGTGTTATCAGCACCGCCAGCCAGCTGTGTCCAGGCTACACAAACTAATTACAGCTGATCACTGCCCTCTCCTGGTAATGATTGTGAGGTAGTGAAAGTGTTATCAGCGTGATCCCATCAGTGTTTTCAGCGTAATCCCATCAGTGTTATCAGCACCACCAGCCAGCTGTGTCCGGGCTACATAAACTAATTACAGCTGATCACTGCCCCTCACCTTGTAATGTTTGTAAGGTAGTGTGGGGGTATTATCAGCGTGATCACATCAGTGTTATCAACTCCACCAGCCAGCTGTGTCCAGGCTACACAAACTAATTACATCTGATCACTGCCCCTCACCTGGTAATGTTTGTGAGGTAGTGGAGGTGTTATCAGCGTGATCACATCAGTGTTATCAGCACCGCCAGCCAGCTGTGTCCAGGCTACACAAACTAATTACATCTGATCAATGCCCCTCACCTGGTAATGTTCGTGAGGTAGTGGAGGTGTTATCAGCGTGATCCCATCAGTGTTATCAGCACCGCCAGCCAGCTGTGTCCAGGCTATACAAACTAATTACATCTGATCACTGCCCCTCACCTGGTAATGTTTGTGAGGTAGTGGAGGTGTTATCAGCGTGATCCCATCAGTGTTATCAGCACCGCCAGCCAGCTGTGTCTAGGCAACACAAACTAATTACATTTGATCACTGCACCACGCCTGGTAACGTTTGTGAGGTAGTGGATTTGTTATCAGCGTGATTCCATCAGTGTTATCAGCTCCACCAGCCAGCTGTGTCCTGGCTACACAAACTAACTACATCTGATCACTGTCCCTCACCTGGTAATGTTTGTGAGGTAGTGGAGGTGTTATCAGCGTGATCCCATCAGTGTTATCAGCACCGCCAGCCAGCTGTGTCCAGGCTACACAAACTAATTTCATCTGATCACTGCCCCTCACCTGGTAATGTTTCTGAGGTAGTGGAGGTGTTATCAGCGTGATCTCATCAGTGTTATCAGCACCACCAGCCAGCTGTGTCCAGGCTACACAAACTAATTACAGCTGATCACTGCCCCTCACCTGGTAATGTTTGTGAGGTAGTGGAGGTGTTAGTAGATATGAAATAGGCTTTCTGGAACACCTCGCCCTTCCGATTTTCGGCCCTCAGTCAACTTCATTTTTGACAGGTTTTTGGCCAGTTTTTATCTGATTTTAGGATAATCCAAACCACTTTCCATCATTTTTCCCGCATTTTTCCGGTTTTTGAAATGGTGAAATTCCAAGTAAGTGCGAGGAAGGGTGAGGAAGGGCGAGGAAGGGCGAGGAAGGGCGAGGAAGGGTGAGGAAGGGCGAGACGCACTCTTCACCGACCCCTCGTAAACCTCATATTTGACTGGTTCTGGGCCAGTTTGTGTCTGATTTCGGGTTAATTTCAGCCATTTTTCAGGTTTTTCAAATGGTGTATTTAATCCACAAAAATTTAATCCAGAAATTAAATCCAAGGAAGGGCGAGACGCACTCTTCACCGAACCCTTGTAAACCTCATATTTGACTGGTTCTGGGCCAGTTTGTATTTGATTTCGGGTTAATTTCAGCCATTTTCAGGTTTTTCAAATGGTGTATTTAATCCACAAAAATTAATCCACAAAAATTTAATCCAGGAAGGGCGAGACGCACTCTTCACCGAACCCTCGTAAACCTCATATTTGACTGGTTCTGGGCCAGTTTGTATTTGATTTCGGGTTAATTTCAGCCATTTTCAGGTTTTTCAAAATGGTGTATTTTAATAGGTCACATGACAAGTAAGAGCGCTTGGTAATCACCGTTACTTTAAGTCTGAGGCTGAAAAAAAATCTCGAGACATTTTTGATTTCCAACATCATTTTTTTATAATTTAATCAGTTTACACCGGTGCTTCCGAATCCGCCGTCTTTCCGTTCAGTTTGTTCAACTTGGTCTATTCGAATACACGGCGGCTTTTTGTACATCTCGCAGATGATCTGCGCAATCCTATCTCCACGACGCACATGAAAATCGGTATCGGAATTGTTCATTAAGATAACACCGACATTCCCAGTATAGTCCCGGTCTATGACACCCGCGTTTACACTTATACAATGTTTTAAAGCCAAGCCAGATCTTGGCGCTATCCCTTGGCGCTATCCTCCCGTAGCACCCATCTGGGAATTTGAAAGTCACGTCAGTTTTTATCAACTGTTGACCACGTTTTGGTACAACATAATCATACGCGCTTCTCAGATCAAGACCGGCTGCATCCGGTGACCCGTTGTACGGTTCAAATGCGTTTTCAGTCAAGCAATAATAACCGTAGCTTTCAGCCATTATTGATTTCTAATGCATGCATAACGGATTTCCACATCAAATAAATTAAACGGGGCATTTTCAAAAATATATTTAAATTATGTTTTTAAAAAACTATTTTTATTGGTCAACCTTAAACTCAATATTGTGCTTGAATTTATTGTCTGAATGTGTTATTTTACCGTTGTACAACACATAGATTTTTCCCTTATAATTCAACAGTTGTTTGATATAGTTATTCGTCAACCTGTCATTCCAGCTTTCGGGAACATAGAATTTCATATAGGTATGAAAATCATAGATAGTCCGGCATGGGGACTATTGTATGTAGATAGTCCAGCATGGGGACTATTGCATTTTAGATAGTCCGGCATGAGGACTATTACATTTTAGATAGTCCGGCGTGAGGACTATTGCATTTTAGATAGTCCGGTGTGGGGACTATTGAATTTGAGATAGTCCTGCATGAGGACTATTGAGTTTTAGATAGTCCGGTGTGAGGACTATTGAATTTTAGATAGTCCGACATGGGGACTATTGTATGTAGATAGTCCCGCATAAGGACTATTGTATTTAGATAGTCCGGCATGGGGACTATTACATTTTAGATAGTCCGGTGTGGGGACTATTGTATTTAGATGGTCCCGCGTAAGGACTATTGTATTTAAATAGTCCTGCATGAGGACTATTGAGTTTTAGATAGTCCGCTGTGAGGACTATTGAATTTTAGATAGTCCGACATGGGGACTATTGTATTTAAATGGTCCCGCGTAAGGACTATTGCATTTAGATAGTCCGGCATGGGGACTATTACATTTTAGATAGTCCGGTGTGGGGACTATTGAATTTGAGATAGCCCTGCATGAGGACTATTGAGTTTTAGATAGTCCGGTGTGAGGACTATTGAATTTTAGATAGTCCGACATGGGGACTATTGTATTTAGATGGTCCCGCGTAAGGACTATTGTATTTAGATAGTCCGGCATGGGGACTATTGTATTTAGATAGTCCGGTGTGGGGACTATTGTATTTGGATAGTCCGGCATGGGGACTATTGTATTTAAATGATCCTGCAAAGCCCAAAAACCTAGCAGCTAAGGATTTGGCCTGTGAATGGGGGGTATTAGCCAACAGCCTAAACCTAATGTGTTGGGACTAACATGTAAACATAAGGCCTTGCACCTGAGTCCAAAGCCCTAAAACCTAGCAGCTAAGGATTTGAACTGTGAATAGGGCCTATTAGCCAACATCCTAAACCTAATGTGTTGGACCTATGATCTAAACCTAAGGCCTTACACCCATGCCCAAAGCCCTAAAACCTAGCAGCTAAGGAATTGGCCTGTGAATAGGGCCTATTAGCCAACAGCCTAAACCTAATGTGTTGGGACTAAGATGTAAACCTAAGGCCTTGCAACTGAGTCCAAAGCCCTAAAATCTAGCAGCTAACGATTCGACCTGTGAATAGGGCCAATTAGCCAACAGCCTAGACCTAATGTGTTGGACCTTTGATCTAAACCTAAGGCCTTAAACCCGAGTCCAAAGCCCTAAAACCTAGCAGCTAAGGATTCGGCCTGTGAATAGGGCCTATTAGCCAACATCCTAAACCTAATGTGTTGGACCTATGATCTAAACCTAAGGCCTTACACCCATGCCCAAAGCCCTAAAACCTAGCTGTTAAGGATTTGGCTAATATTGCGTATTAGCCAACAGCCTAAACCTCATGTGTTGCTGATAAGATGTAAACATAAGGCCTTGCACCTGAGTCCAAAGCCCTAAAACCTAGCAGCTAAGGATTTGACCTGTGAAGGGGGCCTATTAGCCAATAGCCTAAACCTAATGTGTTGGGACTAAGATGTAAACCTAAGGCCTTGCACCCGAGTCGAAAGCTCTAAAACCTCGCAGCTAAGATTTTAACCTGTGAATAGGACCTATTACCCAACAGCTTAGACCTAATGTGTTGAAACTAAGGTCTAAACCTAAGGCCTTGTAATTGAGTCCAAGGCTCAAAAACCCAGTGGCTAAAGCTTTGACCTGTGCATAACCTATCAGCCACCATCCAGGACCCAATGTGTTGGGACTAAAATGTAAACCTAATGCTTTACACCTGAGTCCAAAGCACTAAAACCTAGCAGCTAAGGCTTTGATCTGTGAATAGGACCTATTAGCCAACAGCCTAGACCTAATGTGTTTTACCTAAGATGTAAACCTAAGGCCTTACACCTGGTTCTTATGACCAAATACCTTAGACCAAAAGATCTAATTCCTTTGACCCGATTCCTTAGACTTAGGCACTAAAACCTAGTATCTAGGCTTTGATCTGTGAATAGGACCTATTAGCCAACAGCCTAGACCTAATGTGTTGGATCTAAGATCCAAACCTAAGGCCTTACATTGCACCTGAGTCCAAAGTCCAAACACCTTAGACTAGACTAAATCCTTAAACCCAAGATCTAATTCCTAAGACCCAAGGCCTTAGACTTAAGACCTAAAAACCTACAAGAGGCCGCGATTCACAGCCCCCTATGAATTGAGCCAACATTAGGCAACGAGGTCTTTTTTCTTTGATTATGAAATCATGATCAGAAATGGTTATCAGATTCAGATTGAAGTATTTGAAGACCAACCTCCATCCATCTTACCCAAGACCTATGGCCCTACCGCATGGACTTGACCCAAGACGAAAGGCTATACACCGTGGTTTAGGCTTTAAGGTTCTTAGACCCAAGACCGAGGTTATAGAGTTAAGACCTGAAAACTTACAAGGGAGTCGCGATTCACGACCACCCTGAACGGAACACTGTGGTCTAGACCTAAGGCATTACACCATGGTCTAGGCTTTTAAGCTATTAGACCCAAGACCTAAGGCTCTACACCATGGTCTAGACCCAAGATCTAAGGCCTGTGGTCTAGGCTTTTAGGTTCTTAGCCCCAAGATCTAAGGACCGTGGTCTAGGAATTTAGGTTCTTAGCCCCAAGATCTAAGGCCCGTGGTCTAGCATTTGGGTTCTTAGCCCCTAGATCTAAGGCCCGTGGTATAGGCCTTTAGGTTCTTAGATCCAAGACCTAAGGCCCAACATCATGGTCTAGACCCTAAACATAAGGCCTGTGATCTAGGTTTCTAAGTTTTATCAAGACATAATACCTCACACCATTGTCTAGACCCAAGACCTAAGGCCTGTGGACTAGGCCTTTAGGTTCTTAGACCTAAGACCTCAGACCGTACACAATGGTCTAGACCCAAGACCTAAGGTCCGTGGATTAAGCCTTTAGCTTCTTAGACCCAAGCCCTAAGATCCGTGGTCTAGGCTTTTAGGTTCTTAGACCCAAAATACGGCCCGTGGACTAGGCCTTTAGGTTCTTTAACCTAAGACCATGCACCGTGTTCTAATACTCGTTTTAAAGGCGGCGAGGCCTAAGGCCCTACCGCATGGGATAGACCCAACACCTAAGGATATACACCATGGTCTAGGCTTTTAAGTTCTTAGACCCAAGACCTGAGGCCGTAGAGTTAAGAACTGAAAACTTACAAAGAGGGTCGCGATTCACGACCCACCTGAACAGACACTGTGGTCAAAACATAAGACCTAAAGCCATACACCCTGGTCTAAGCTTTTATGCTCTTATACCCAAGACCTAAGACCCAACACCATGGTCTAGACCCAAGATCTAAGGCCTGTGGTCTTGGCCTTTAGGTTCTTAGCCCCAAGATCTAAGGCCCGTAGTCTAGGCATTTAGGTTCTCAGCCTCTAAATCTACGGCCCGTGGTCTACGCCTTTAGGTTCTTAGATCCAAGACCAAAGACCCTACATCATGGTCTAGATCCTAAACGTAAGGCCTGTGATCTAGGTCTCTAAGTTCTTAGACCCAAGACCTAAGGCCCTATCACATGGACTAGACCCAACACCTAAGGCTATACACCTTGGACTAGGCTTTTAAGTTCTTAGACCCAAGACCAGAGGCCATAGAGTTAAGACCTGAACACTTAAAAGGGGGGTCGCGATTCACGACCCTCCCTGAACAGACACTGTGGTCTAGACCCAAGACCTAAGACCTTACACTGTGGTCTAGACTTTTAGGTTCTCAGACCCAAGACGTAAGGCCATACACCGTGGGCTAGGGTTTTAAGCTCTTAGATCCAAGACCAAAGGCTTTCCGCATGGACTAGACTCAAGACCTAAAGCCATACACCGTGGTCTATGCTTTTAAGCACTTAGACCCAAGAGGTCATAAAGACCTGAAAAATTACAAGGGAGTCGCGATTCACGACCTCTGAACACACACTGTGGAGTATACCCAAGACCTTACACCGTGGTCTAGACTTTTAAGTACTTGGACTCCAAGACCTAAGGCCATGCACCCTGGTCTTGGCTTTTAAGTACTTAGACCCAAAACCTAAAGCCATAAACCGTAGTCTAGGCTCACAAGCTCTTAGACCCAAGACCTAAAGCGGTCCGCATGGGCTAGACTCAAGACCTAAGGCCATACACCATGGTCTAGGCTTTTAAGTACTTAGACCCAAAACCTAAAGCCATAAACCGTTGTCTAGGCTCTCAGCTCTTAGACCCAAGACCTAAGGCGGTCCGCATGGGCTAGACTCAAGACCTAAGGCCATACACCATGGTCTAGGCTTTTAAGTACTTATACCCAAGACCTAAGGTCCTACACCAGGGTCTAGAACCAAGACCAAAGGTCCGTGGTCTAGGCTTTTAGGTTCTCATTCCCAAGACCTAGGGTCCAACACCAGGGTCTAGAACCAAGACCAACGGTCGGTGGTCTAGGCTTTTAGGTTCTTATACACAAGACCTAAAGCCCTACACCAGGGTCTAGATCCGAGACTTGAGGCCTGTGGGCTAGGCTATTAGGTTCTTAAACTCAAGACCTAAGGACTAACACCATGGTCTAGACCCAAGCCCTAAGGCCGTACACCATGATCTAGACCCTAAGACTAAAGGCCTTACACCATGGTCTAGTACTTGGCTTCAACCGTGTGCAGTTGTATTTGTTTCATCCATACCTAGAGAAAAGTCGGGCTATAAGTTCTTCGGCCCAAGACCTAAGACCCACCAGCATGGTCTACATCCTCAAGCCCTGAGACCATACACCGTGGTTTAAGTCCTTAGACCCAATTTCTAATCCACCATGGTTTAGATCCCCAAGACCTAAAGCTATACACCGTGTTCTAAGTTTTTAGACCCAAATTCCGCCATGGTCTGTATACCCAAGACCTAAGGCCCTACATCATGGTCTAGTATTCGTCTTAAACCGTGCGCAATTAATTGTGGTTGTTTCGACTAAAGCTAGAGGAAACTCGGCCTATAAGTCCTTAGACCTAAGACCTAAGGCCATACACCGTGATCTAGACCTAAAACCTCATACCATACACCATGGTCTAGACCCAAGACCTAAGTCCCTACACCGTGGCCTAGTACTCTTCTTAAGCCGTTTGCAGTTATTACTGTTTCGTCTGTACCTTGAGGGAAATTGGCCTTTTATGTTCTTAGGCCTGAGACCTAAGCTTTTACACCATGGTCTAACACTTGTTTTAAGCCGTGTGCAGTTGTGGTTTTTTCATCCATAGCTAGAGGAAAGTCGGTTCTTAAGCTCTTAGACCCTAGACCTAATGCCCTACACCATGGTCTAGACCCAATCCTTAACCCATCGGGGTCCAGTACTCGTCTTAAAGTTGGGTTTTAACTTCTTAGACACAAGAGACCTAAGACCTTACACCATGGTCTAGTACTCGTCTTAAAGTTGGTCTTTACGTTCTTAGACCCAAGACCCAAGCAGGGCATACACCGTGGTCCAGTACTTGTCTTAATCTGTATGCAGTTATTACTGTCTCGTCTATACCTAGAGGAAAATCGGCCATTTATGTTCTTAGACCTGAGAGCTAATGTTCGCATTCATCACCCGATTTAAAAAACGTTCGCAGACGTTAATTTAAAAAAACATCGTCTACACATCGATTTTCAAAAACGATGTGTACACGTTAATTTTTAAAAACATCGTCTACAGATCGATTTTCAAAAACGATGTGTACACGTTAATTTTTAAAAACATCGTTTACACATCGATTTTAAAAATCGTCGCGACGTTTATTAAAATCGATGTGTAAACGATGTTTTTAAAAATTAACGTGTACACATCGTTTTTGAAAATCGATCTGTAGACGATGTTTTTAAAAATTAACGTGTACACATCGTTTTTGAAAATCGATGTGTAGACGATGTTTTTTTAAATTAACGTCTGCGAACGTTTTTTAAATCGGGTGATGAATGCGAACATTAGCTCTCAGGTCTAAGAACATAAATGGCCGATTTTCCTCTAGGTATAGACGAGACAGTAATAACTGCATACAGATTAAGACAAGTACTGGACCACGGTGTATGCCCTGCTTGGGTCTTGGGTCTAAGAACGTAAAGACCAACTTTAAGACGAGTACTAGACCATGGTGTAAGGTCTTAGGTCTCTTGTGTCTAAGAAGTTAAAACCCAACTTTAAGACGAGTACTGGACCCCGATGGGTTAAGGATTGGGTCTAGACCATGGTGTAGGGCATTAGGTCTAGGGTCTAAGAGCTTAAGAACCGACTTTCCTCTAGCTATGGATGAAAAAACCACAACTGCACACGGCTTAAAACAAGTGTTAGACCATGGTGTAAAAGCTTAGGTCTCAGGCCTAAGAACATAAAAGGCCAATTTCCCTCAAGGTACAGACGAAACAGTAATAACTGCAAACGGCTTAAGAAGAGTACTAGGCCACGGTGTAGGGACTTAGGTCTTGGGTCTAGACCATGGTGTATGGTATGAGGTTTTAGGTCTAGATCACGGTGTATGGCCTTAGGTCTTAGGTCTAAGGACTTATAGGCCGAGTTTCCTCTAGCTTTAGTCGAAACAACCACAATTAATTGCGCACGGTTTAAGACGAATACTAGACCATGATGTAGGGCCTTAGGTCTTGGGTATACAGACCATGGCGGAATTTGGGTCTAAAAACTTAGAACACGGTGTATAGCTTTAGGTCTTGGGGATCTAAACCATGGTGGATTAGAAATTGGGTCTAAGGACTTAAACCACGGTGTATGGTCTCAGGGCTTGAGGATGTAGACCATGCTGGTGGGTCTTAGGTCTTGGGCCGAAGAACTTATAGCCCGACTTTTCTCTAGGTATGGATGAAACAAATACAACTGCACACGGTTGAAGCCAAGTACTAGACCATGGTGTAAGGCCTTTAGTCTTAGGGTCTAGATCATGGTGTACGGCCTTAGGGCTTGGGTCTAGACCATGGTGTTAGTCCTTAGGTCTTGAGTTTAAGAACCTAATAGCCTAGCCCACAGGCCTCAAGTCTCGGATCTAGACCCTGGTGTAGGGCTTTAGGTCTTGTGTATAAGAACCTAAAAGCCTAGACCACCGACCGTTGGTCTTGGTTCTAGACCCTGGTGTTGGACCCTAGGTCTTGGGAATGAGAACCTAAAAGCCTAGACCACGGACCTTTGGTCTTGGTTCTAGACCCTGGTGTAGGACCTTAGGTCTTGGGTATAAGTACTTAAAAGCCTAGACCATGGTGTATGGCCTTAGGTCTTGAGTCTAGCCCATGCGGACCGCCTTAGGTCTTGGGTCTAAGAGCTGAGAGCCTAGACAACGGTTTATGGCTTTAGGTTTTGGGTCTAAGTACTTAAAAGCCTAGACCATGGTGTATGGCCTTAGGTCTTGAGTCTAGCCCATGCGGACCGCTTTAGGTCTTGGGTCTAAGAGCTTGTGAGCCTAGACTACGGTTTATGGCTTTAGGTTTTGGGTCTAAGTACTTAAAAGCCAAGACCAGGGTGCATGGCCTTAGGTCTTGGAGTCCAAGTACTTAAAAGTCTAGACCACGGTGTAAGGTCTTGGGTATACTCCACAGTGTGTGTTCAGAGGTCGTGAATCGCGACTCCCTTGTAATTTTTCAGGTCTTTATGACCTCTTGGGTCTAAGTGCTTAAAAGCATAGACCACGGTGTATGGCTTTAGGTCTTGAGTCTAGTCCATGCGGAAAGCCTTTGGTCTTGGATCTAAGAGCTTAAAACCCTAGCCCACGGTGTATGGCCTTACGTCTTGGGTCTGAGAACCTAAAAGTCTAGACCACAGTGTAAGGTCTTAGGTCTTGGGTCTAGACCACAGTGTCTGTTCAGGGAGGGTCGTGAATCGCGACCCCCCTTTTAAGTGTTCAGGTCTTAACTCTATGGCCTCTGGTCTTGGGTCTAAGAACTTAAAAGCCTAGTCCAAGGTGTATAGCCTTAGGTGTTGGGTCTAGTCCATGTGATAGGGCCTTAGGTCTTGGGTCTAAGAACTTAGAGACCTAGATCACAGGCCTTACGTTTAGGATCTAGACCATGATGTAGGGTCTTTGGTCTTGGATCTAAGAACCTAAAGGCGTAGACCACGGGCCGTAGATTTAGAGGCTGAGAACCTAAATGCCTAGACTACGGGCCTTAGATCTTGGGGCTAAGAACCTAAAGGCCAAGACCACAGGCCTTAGATCTTGGGTCTAGACCATGGTGTTGGGTCTTAGGTCTTGGGTATAAGAGCATAAAAGCTTAGACCAGGGTGTATGGCTTTAGGTCTTATGTTTTGACCACAGTGTCTGTTCAGGTGGGTCGTGAATCGCGACCCTCTTTGTAAGTTTTCAGTTCTTAACTCTACGGCCTCAGGTCTTGGGTCTAAGAACTTAAAAGCCTAGACCATGGTGTATATCCTTAGGTGTTGGGTCTATCCCATGCGGTAGGGCCTTAGGCCTCGCCGCCTTTAAAACGAGTATTAGAACACGGTGCATGGTCTTAGGTTAAAGAACCTAAAGGCCTAGTCCACGGGCCGTATTTTGGGTCTAAGAACCTAAAAGCCTAGACCACGGATCTTAGGGCTTGGGTCTAAGAAGCTAAAGGCTTAATCCACGGACCTTAGGTCTTGGGTCTAGACCATTGTGTACGGTCTGAGGTCTTAGGTCTAAGAACCTAAAGGCCTAGTCCACAGGCCTTAGGTCTTGGGTCTAGACAATGGTGTGAGGTATTATGTCTTGATAAAACTTAGAAACCTAGATCACAGGCCTTATGTTTAGGGTCTAGACCATGATGTTGGGCCTTAGGTCTTGGATCTAAGAACCTAAAGGCCTATACCACGGGCCTTAGATCTAGGGGCTAAGAACCCAAATGCTAGACCACGGGCCTTAGATCTTGGGGCTAAGAACCTAAATTCCTAGACCACGGTCCTTAGATCTTGGGGCTAAGAACCTAAAAGCCTAGACCACAGGCCTTAGATCTTGGGTCTAGACCATGGTGTAGAGCCTTAGGTCTTGGGTCTAATAGCTTAAAAGCCTAGACCATGGTGTAATGCCTTAGGTCTAGACCACAGTGTTCCGTTCAGGGTGGTCGTGAATCGCGACTCCCTTGTAAGTTTTCAGGTCTTAACTCTATAACCTCGGTCTTGGGTCTAAGAACCTTAAAGCCTAAACCACGGTGTATAGCCTTTCGTCTTGGGTCAAGTCCATGCGGTAGGGCCATAGGTCTTGGGTAAGATGGATGGAGGTTGGTCTTCAAATACTTCAATCTGAATCTGATAACCATTTCTGATCATGATTTCATAATCAAAGAAAAAAGACCTCGTTGCCTAATGTTGGCTCAATTCATAGGGGGCTGTGAATCGCGGCCTCTTGTAGGTTTTTAGGTCTTAAGTCTAAGGCCTTGGGTCTTAGGAATTAGATCTTGGGTTTAAGGATTTAGTCTAGTCTAAGGTGTTTGGACTTTGGACTCAGGTGCAATGTAAGGCCTTAGGTTTGGATCTTAGATCCAACACATTAGGTCTAGGCTGTTGGCTAATAGGTCCTATTCACAGATCAAAGCCTAGATACTAGGTTTTAGTGCCTAAGTCTAAGGAATCGGGTCAAAGGAATTAGATCTTTTGGTCTAAGGTATTTGGTCATAAGAACCAGGTGTAAGGCCTTAGGTTTACATCTTAGGTAAAACACATTAGGTCTAGGCTGTTGGCTAATAGGTCCTATTCACAGATCAAAGCCTTAGCTGCTAGGTTTTAGTGCTTTGGACTCAGGTGTAAAGCATTAGGTTTACATTTTAGTCCCAACACATTGGGTCCTGGATGGTGGCTGATAGGTTATGCACAGGTCAAAGCTTTAGCCACTGGGTTTTTGAGCCTTGGACTCAATTACAAGGCCTTAGGTTTAGACCTTAGTTTCAACACATTAGGTCTAAGCTGTTGGGTAATAGGTCCTATTCACAGGTTAAAATCTTAGCTGCGAGGTTTTAGAGCTTTCGACTCGGGTGCAAGGCCTTAGGTTTACATCTTAGTCCCAACACATTAGGTTTAGGCTGTTGGCTAATAGGCCCCATTCACAGGTCAAATCCTTAGCTGCTAGGTTTTAGGGCTTTGGACTCAGGTGCAAGGCCTTATGTTTACATCTTATCAGCAACACATGAGGTTTAGGCTGTTGGCTAATACGCAATATTAGCCAAATCCTTAACTGCTAGGTTTTAGGGCTTTGGGCATGGGTGTAAGGCCTTAGGTTTAGATCATAGGTCCAACACATTAGGTTTAGGATGTTGGCTAATAGGCCCTATTCACAGGCCAAATCCTTAGCTGCTAGGTTTTAGGGCTTTGGACTCGGGTTTAAGGCCTTAGGTTTAGATCAAAGGTCCAACACATTAGGTCTAGGCTGTTGGCTAATTGGCCCTATTCACAGGTCGAATCGTTAGCTGCTAGATTTTAGGGCTTTGGACTCAGTTGCAAGGCCTTAGGTTTACATCTTAGTCCCAACACATTAGGTTTAGGCTGTTGGCTAATAGGCCCTATTCACAGGCCAATTCCTTAGCTGCTAGGTTTTAGGGCTTTGGGCATGGGTGTAAGGCCTTAGGTTTAGATCATAGGTCCAACACATTAGGTTTAGGATGTTGGCTAATAGGCCCTATTCACAGTTCAAATCCTTAGCTGCTAGGTTTTAGGGCTTTGGACTCAGGTGCAAGGCCTTATGTTTACATGTTAGTCCCAACACATTAGGTTTAGGCTGTTGGCTAATACCCCCCATTCACAGGCCAAATCCTTAGCTGCTAGGTTTTTGGGCTTTGCAGGATCATTTAAATACAATAGTCCCCATGCCGGACTATCCAAATACAATAGTCCCCACACCGGACTATCTAAATACAATAGTCCCCATGCCGGACTATCTAAATACAATAGTCCTTACGCGGGACCATCTAAATACAATAGTCCCCATGTCGGACTATCTAAAATTCAATAGTCCTCACACCGGACTATCTAAAACTCAATAGTCCTCATGCAGGGCTATCTCAAATTCAATAGTCCCCACACCGGACTATCTAAAATGTAATAGTCCCCATGCCGGACTATCTAAATGCAATAGTCCTTACGCGGGACCATTTAAATACAATAGTCCCCATGTCGGACTATCTAAAATTCAATAGTCCTCACAGCGGACTATCTAAAACTCAATAGTCCTCATGCAGGACTATTTAAATACAATAGTCCTTACGCGGGACCATCTAAATACAATAGTCCCCACACCGGACTATCTAAAATGTAATAGTCCCCATGCCGGACTATCTAAATACAATAGTCCTTATGCGGGACTATCTACATACAATAGTCCCCATGTCGGACTATCTAAAATTCAATAGTCCTCACACCGGACTATCTAAAACTCAATAGTCCTCATGCAGGACTATCTCAAATTCAATAGTCCCCACACCGGACTATCTAAAATGCAATAGTCCTCACGCCGGACTATCTAAAATGTAATAGTCCTCATGCCGGACTATCTAAAATGCAATAATCCCCATGCTGGACTATCTACATACAATAGTCCCCATGCCGGACTATCTATGATTTTCTTACCTATATGAAATTCTATGTTCCCGAAAGCTGGAATGACAGGTTGACGAATAACTATATCAAACAACTGTTGAATTATAAGGGAAAAATCTATGTGTTGTACAACGGTAAAATAACACATTCAGACAATAAATTCAAGCACAATATTGAGTTTAAGGTTGACCAATAAAAATAGTTTTTTAAAAACATAATTTAAATATATTTTTGAAAATGCCCCGTTTAATTTATTTGATGTGGAAATCCGTTATGTATGCATTAGAAATCAATAATGGCTGAAAGCTACGGTTATTATTGCTTGACTGAAAACGCATTTGAACCGTACAACGGGTCACCGGATGCAGCCGGTCTTGATCTGAGAAGCGCGTATGATTATGTTGTACCAAAACGTGGTCAACAGTTGATAAAAACTGACGTGACTTTCAAATTCCCAGATGGGTGCTACGGGAGGATAGCGCCAAGATCTGGCTTGGCTTTAAAACATTGTATAAGTGTAAACGCGGGTGTCATAGACCGGGACTATACTGGGAATGTCGGTGTTATCTTGATGAACAATTCCGATACCGATTTTCATGTGCGTCGTGGAGATAGGATTGCGCAGATCATCTGCGAGATGTACAAAAAGCCGCCGTGTATTCGAATAGACCAAGTTGAACAAACTGAACGGAAAGACGGCGGATTCGGAAGCACCGGTGTAAACTGATTAAATTATAAAAAAATGATGTTGGAAATCAAAAATGTCTCGAGATTTTTTTTTCAGTCTCAGACTTAAAGTAACGGTGATTACCAAGCGCTCTTACTTGTCATGTGACCTATTAAAATACACCATTTTGAAAAAACTGAAAATGGCTGAAATTAACCCGAAATCAAATACAAACTGGCCCAGAACCAGTCAAATATGAGGTTTACGAGGGTTCGGTGAAGAGTGCGTCTCGCCCTTCCTGGATTAAATTTTTGTGGATTAATTTTTGTGGATTAAATACACCATTTGAAAAACCTGAAAATGGCTGAAATTAACCCGAAATCAAATACAAACTGGCCCAGAACCAGTCAAATATGAGGTTTACAAGGGTTCGGTGAAGAGTGCGTCTCGCCCTTCCTTGGATTTAATTTCTGGATTAAATTTTTGTGGATTAAATACACCATTTGAAAAACCTGAAAAATGGCTGAAATTAACCCGAAATCAGACACAAACTGGCCCAGAACCAGTCAAATATGAGGTTTACGAGGGGTCGGTGAAGAGTGCGTCTCGCCCTTCCTCACCCTTCCTCGCCCTTCCTCGCCCTTCCTCGCCCTTCCTCACCCTTCCTCGCACTTACTTGGAATTTCACCATTTCAAAAACCGGAAAAATGCGGGAAAAATGATGGAAAGTGGTTTGGATTATCCTAAAATCAGATAAAAACTGGCCCAAAACCTGTCAAAAATGAAGTTGACTGAGGGCCGAAAATCGGAAGGGCGAGGTGTCCCAGAACCACCCTTTCATATCTACTGGTGTTATCAGCGTGATCACATCAGTGTTATCAGCACCGCCAGCCAGCTGTGTCCGGGCTAAACAAACTAATTACAGCTGATCACTGTCCCACCACCTGGTAATGTTTGTGAGGTAGTGGAGGTGTTATCAGCGTGATCCCATCAGTGTTATCAGCACCGCCAGCCAGCTGTGTCCAGGCCACACAAACTAATTACAACTGATCACTGCTCTACACTTGGTAATGTTTGTGAGGTAGTGGAGGTGTTATCAGCGTGATCCCATCAGTGTTATCAGCACCGCCAGCCAGCTTTGTCCAGGCCACACAAACTAATTACAACTGATCACTGCTCTACACCTGGTAATGTTTGTGAGGTAGTGTAGGTGTGATCAGCGTGATCTCATCAGTGTTATCAGCACCACCAGCCAGCTGTGTCCAGGCTACACAAACTAATTACATCTGATCACTGCCCCTCACCTGGTAATGTTTGTGAGGTAGTGGAGGTGTTATCAGCGTGATCACATCAGAGTTATCAGCACCGCCACTCAGCTGTGTCCGGGCTAAACAAACTAATTACAGCTGATCACTGTCCCACCACCTGGTAATGTTTGTGAGGTAGTGGAGGTGTTATCAGCGTGATCCCATCAGTGTTATCAGCCCCGCCAGCCAGCTGTGTCCAGGCCACACAAACTAATTACAACTGATCACTGCTCTACACTTGGTAATGTTTGTGAGGTAGTGGAGGTGTTATCAGCGTGATCCCATCAGTGTTATCAGCACCGCCAGCCAGCTGTGTCCAGGCTAAACAAACTAATTACAACTGATTACTGCCCTACACCTCGTAATGTTTGTGAGGTAGTGGAGGTGTTATCAGCGTGATCCCTTCAGTGTTATCAGCACCGCCAGCCAGCTGTGTCCAGGCTACACAAACTAATTACAACTGATCACTGCCCTACACCTGGTAATGTTTGTGAGGTAGTGGAAGTGTTATCAGCGTGATCCCATCAGTGTTATCAGCACCGCCAGCCAACTGTGTCCGGGCTACACAAACTAATTACAGCTGATCACTGCTCCTCACCTGGTAATGTTTGTGACGTAGTGGAGGTGTTATCAGCGTGATCCCACCAGTGTTATCAGCACCACCAGCCAACTGTGTCCGGGCTAAACAAACTAATTACAGCTGATCACTGTCCCACCACCTGGTAATGTTTGTGAGGTAGTGGAGGTGTTATCAGCGTGATCCCATCAGTGTTATCAGCACCGCCAGCCAGCTGTGTCCAGGCCACACAAACTAATTACAACTGATCACTGCTCTACACTTGGTAATGTTTGTGAGGTAGTGGAGGTGTTATCAGCGTGATCCCATCAGTGTTATCAGCACCGCCAGCCAGCTGTGTCCAGGCTACACAAACTAATTACAACTGATCACTGCCCTACGACTGGTAATGTTTGTGAGGTAGTGGAGGTGTTATCAGCGTGATCCCATCAGATTTATCAGCACCGCGAGCCAGCTGTGTCCAGGCTACACAAACTAATTACATCTGATCACTGCCCTACATTTGGTAATGTTTGTGAGGTAGTGGAGGTGTTATCAGCGTGATCCCATCAGTGTTATCAGCACCGCCAGCCAGCTGTGTCCAGGCTACACAAACTAATTACAGCTGATCACTGCCCCACCACCTGGTAATGTTTGTGAGGTAGTGGATGTGTTATCAGCGAGATCCCATTAGTGTTATCAGCACAACCAGCCAGCAGTATCCGGGCTAAACAAAATAATTACAGCTGATCACTGCCCCACCACCTGGTAATGTTTGTGAGGTAGTGGATGTGTTATCAGCGTTATCCCATCAGTGTTATCAGCACAACCAGCCAGCTGTGTCCGGGCTAAACAAACTAATTACAGCTGATCACTGCCCCACCACCTGGTAATGTTTGTGAGGTAGTGGGAGTGTTATCAGCGTGATCCCATCAGCGTTATCAGCACCGCCAGCCAGCTGTGTCCAGGCTACACAAACTAATTACAGCTGATCACTGCCCCACCACCTGGTAATGTTTGTGAGGTAGTGGATGTGTTATCAGCGAGATCCCATCAGTGTTATCAGCACAACAAGCCAGCTGTGTCCGGTCTAAACAAACTAATTACAGCTGATCACTGCCCCACAACCTGGTAATGTTTGTGAGGTAGTGGATGTGTTATCAGCGTGATCCCATCAGTGTTATCAGCACCGCCAGCCAACTGTGTCAGGGCTACACAAACTAATTACAGCTGATCACTGCTCCTCACCTGGTAATGTTTGTAAGGTAGTGGAGGTGTTATCAGCGTGATCCCATCAGTGTTATCAGCACCGCCAGCCAGCTGTGTCCGGGCTAAACAAAATAATTACATCTGATCACTGCCCTCACCTGGTAATGTTTGTGAGGTAGTGGATGTGTTATCAGCGAGATCCCATCAGTGTTATCAGCACAACCAGCCAGCTGTGTCCGGGCTAAACAAACTAATTACAGCTAATCACTGCCCCACGACCTGATAATGTTTGTGAGGTAGTGGATGTGTTATCAGCGTGATCCCATCAGTGTTATCAGCACAACCAGCCAGTTGTGTCCGGGCTAAACAAACTAATTACAGCTGATCACTGCCCCACCACCTGGTAATGTTTGTGAGGTAGTGGGGGTGCTATCAGCGTGATCCCATCAGTGTTATCAGCGTGATCCCATCAGTGTTATCAGCACCACCAGCCAGCTGTGTCCGGGCTAAACAAACTAATAACAGCTGATCACTGCCCCACCACCTGGTAATGTTTGTGAGGTATTGGATGTGTTATCAGCGTGATCCCATCAGTGTTATCAGCACAACCAGCCAGCTGTGTCCGGGCTAAACAAACTAATTACAGCTGATCACTGCCCCACCACCTGGTAATGTTTGTGAGGTAGTGGGGGTGTTATCAGCGTGATCCCATCAGTGTTATCAGCACAACCAGCCAGCTGTGTCTGGGCTAAACAAACTAATTACAGCTGATCACTGCCCCACCACCGGTAATGTTTGTGAGGTAGTGGATGTGTTATCAGCGTCATCCCATCAGTGTTATCAGCACAACCAGCCAGCTGTGTCTGGGCTAAACAAAATAATTACATCTGATCACTGCCCTCACCTGGTAATGTTTGTGAGGTAGTTGAAGTGTTATCAGCGTGATCCCATCAGTGTTATCAGCACAACCAGCCAGCTGTGTCCGGGCTAAACAAACTAATTACAGCTGATCACTGCCCCACCACCTGGTAATGTTTGTGAGGTAGTGGGGGTGTTATCAGCGTGATCCCATCAGTGTTATCAGCACAACCAGCCAGCTGTGTCTGGGCTAAACAAACTAATTACAGCTGATCACTGCCCCACCACCGGTAATGTTTGTGAGGTAGTGGATGTGTTATCAGCGTCATCCCATCAGTGTTATCAGCACAACCAGCCAGCTGTGTCTGGGCTAAACAAAATAATTACATCTGATCACTGCCCTCACCTGGTAATGTTTGTGAGGTAGTTGAAGTGTTACCAGCGTGATCCCATCAGTGTTATCAGCACCACCAGCCAGCTGTGTGCGGGCTACACAAACTAATTACAACTGATCACTGCCCCTCACCTGGTAATGTTTGTGAAGTAGTGGGAGTGTTATCAGCGTGATCCCATCAGTGTTATCAGCACCACCAGCCAGCTGTGTCCGGGCTACACAAACTAATTACAGCTGATCACTGCCCCTCACCTGGTAATGTTTGTGAAGTAGTGGGAGTGTTATCAGCGAGATCCCAACAGTGTTATCAGCACCGCCAGCCAGCTGTGTCCGGGCTACACAAACTAATTACAGCTGATCACTGCCCCAACACCTGGTAATGTTTGTGAGGTAGTGGAGGTGTTATCAGCGTGATCCCATCAGTGTTATCAGCACCACCAGCCAGCTGTGTCCGGGCTACACAAACTAATTACAGCTGATCACTGCTCCTCATCTGGTAACGTTTGTTGAACTCTTGAACTTGTAAACTCTTGATTTTATATCAATAGAGACATAAAACCATTGCACAAAAAGTGTTGATATAAATTGCCACATAAAGGATCTAGAATTCAACAGCAGTTATCTTAATTTTATAATTTTCCTAAGAATTCTCTTAACAAAACATTTATGCCAAATTTTATTCTTAACAATTGATTTCGGTATTTTGCAAAAATCAATTGACTCATCAGTTGAAAGCAACTGTTAATTATGCTAACTCTGGATCTCTTAAGCTGGCTATAGCTGGTTCAACAGAGTAAAGCATATATTTTCACAAATCCAAAGGTAATCATAACGGGTGTATAACAAAGCGTGGGTGTGTTCTGCAGATTGGACTGGAATCATCCGTCAACAGCAGCAATCTCCATCTTGTCACCAGCTTTATGTCCTTGACATCTTCCTAAACCAACTGGTATACAGCAGAACGTGGTTTTGGTCTTTCTTAGAGTCAATATTTAATAATTTTCCGTTGTTGCGTTGGTTAAAATTATCCATTAGTACTATTCTTACCTCCCTAAAGTCCCCATGTAAGATTTCCCTTCAATTGTAGGCGTATAATTTAAAACTCTGTATGACTTAAGGTTTGGTGTGTAGTTTTGTAGATTAGATTTAATCAACTCTGACTTGCAGCTATTATGGCCTTCTTTTCACTACTTTCTTTGTTTCCTTCACATCTCTGTATCATAGCCGATAAACCTCTGTAGTGTCCCTAGAACTAGAATGGAATTAGCTCTTTATCATATCACCTATCGCGGTCAAAAATTTGTTTATAACCATGCATATATTGTCGTCAGTTTTGTTTTCCTAATATTCGCTACAAACTTAAGTTCTGTAGTTGAATCTTTTCTTATCCTAAAACTAAGGACCACAACTAATATTAATATTGTTATAAATGTTCTTTACGTATGACTATCGCCGATAAAATTGTAAAAAGATTTTTTGAAGAGGTTAACAGCCTCCTTTTGGCCTTACTTTGCCCCGTCTACATAGACTGTGTGTAGATCGTATTAGACAAAGTTAGGGGATGAACCGCTACAGTACTGAGGTGAATATTACTGATGAAATTCACTGCCAGAAAGGGGATTCAAACCCACGACATCGCTGCCATGGTCCTGAAGTCCTGCGCGCCAACCACTACGCCACCGACTCACCCATTTATTTTGCAAACTGAAAGATACTTTAGATGTATTAAATAATTGCCTTTTTCAATCTATATATATATACAGTATTGAAAATAATCAAAGTCTGTAGTCAATCTAGTTAAATACAGTTGAAAATAATCACAGTCTGTAGGACTGAGAGCTCTCTTTTAAATACATTTTCTCTACACACAACTCCCACAAGTTTGTGACTGTCGCCGATTGTGCACGACATATCGTACAATCGGGCCGGTTCACACACGGGGTACAAATGTGCACGGGACACGGTTTGATGTGTGGGGGGGGGAGGGGGGATGTCGATACCAGTCCGATCTCAGGTGTGGGAGTGTCGGGCCCGTGTCGTCTGACAAACGTTTTGATAAATATCACCGTACAGAAAACATCCCCTCGCCCCACCCACACCCAACATCCACCACACTGACTGTCGAGTGACAGGGTTATTTATCTCTTTGGGGAATTTCGCAAGAGAACTATTTTGTTTTTCGGTTTTAATTGTTGATAGACACTAATGCACAGTTTTATCGTTGGGTGTGGCTAAATTTTAAATTAATTTTACTAAACAGTAGTACCATTTGATAATTTAGTAACTGGCTACCATGCAAAACCAAATATTCATTTATACTGGAACCCGTGGTCTGCACTTTGACAGTTGAGTCAGCTTTCATTATTTCTTTGTTTTGATTTCTAACTCTATAAGAACAATGTTAAAATGTTTTAGTTTCCCAATAAAGATTATAAAGGAAAGATTTTTCCTAGCTTAGAGATATGTATTTATAGTCTATTATTTTTATCAAAAAACTAAGTTGTTTGCTAATTTTGAAAAAAAAAATCGTTCGAGCCGATTTTGAGATCCGTGTGCATATAAATACATATACCTTACTTCTATTAGAGTATAGGATATTTCTTACTTAAATTAGCTATACTACCACGAAGTTATGAGTGGAAAAAAACATTTAACTATGTATTAATAATATTAGGAAATATTACTGTTGTTCGCTCCAAGCACTCACTAGTCGTCAAAATTCGCTCATTCGTTTTGCTTAGTCGATTCTCAAATGTGGTTTACGATTCCTGTATTCTAGTTGAACCAAATTTTACAAATTTTAGCTATCATCTCAAAACTAAACTGCGACTAGAGGAAAATGAGATATTTCAAATCTTCTAGGTCATGAAGTCTAGATTTGGAATGGTACAAAGACTATTTAGTTGTTCTATTTTAGTCCCAATCTTGCACCACATCTCCATAAAGCTCTGGTTTTGAATAAGTTGAAAATGTTGTGGAATGAGTGAGGGTGTTTAGTTAGTTATTAGACTATTACACATATCAAATAAATATAAAAATCGAAATTAATACCAATACCAATATAAAATCATTTTAAAAGTAACCATGGATTTGTAAAATTTTCATTCTATCGTCCAACAATTCCCCTCTCCCTTTCAAAACAAAGCAGTTTTTAATTCTTTCAATCAGCCCGGATTTATGGCGACGACAGACTGCACAATTGAACGATAATCTTGATCAGTATTAAACAATAAATCGCCGGACAAGTTTGACTAATTAATTTTCAAACAGAAGTTTTACAATTACTGAGCAGATCTGTCAGTCGCAGCTGTTCTGCTGCTGGGCTGTCTCTGTGTAGCTGATATCCTGGCCCAGCTGTGCCCCATGCTGATAAGGGTTGCCCCCCCAGCTGATCAGGCTTTAAGTTGAGTTATATTTATGTAGAGCAAGCAAGAAAAATTACTAGAGATCGCCAACTGGGCAAACATTAAACCGAAACTTTAGTGGTTAACTAGTACATATATATGTTCTTGTTGTTGTTATGTACCGTAACGAATTGTCAGGCAAAAGAAGCCAACGAATGTTTAAACAAATTTATATAGAATAAAGACTCGCCACGTAACTTGAAGAATGAATTCGCACTAGTACCAGGGAGACCGAGCTCAAGCTCGGTAAAATTATTACTTTCGTTCTCACACAAAGCTCGTTCGCTCCGCTCACTCGCCAGGCCGAAGGGTGCTGCACTTTGGTATAATTTTCCTTTAAAGATATAACACATTGGTTTATATCTACAGTTATCAGCTGATTTTTGTTCAATTAACAAACTCTCCATAAGGATAACATGGAAACTTTAAAGGGCTCTAGCGCGAAAACCGGATTTTCCCAGCTATGGGACCAGCTCCAATCGAGTTCTGGTGGCCAAAACCCCCATATTCAATAAAAAAAATCAAAAATCCTTGGAGCGAAAAAACTTTGCCCGTACAAACGGAGCTTGTTAGAGTATAAGTTTCAGCTAAAATTATTGGATAATCAGCTGTTCCACGAACATTAAAATGTAACGTAAGCTCGATGTTTTTGGAAATTACCCCCTCACCACCTCGCCAATCCAATCTGTTTTTGGTCATTTGTCAACTTTGTGGCGATAGTTCTAGGGGTCATAAAATTGGGAGCCTGAATTTAGTGTTGCCGATTTGTGCCGACTCATTCAGTTTTTGGCACTTTTTATCAAACACTGCGAAGGGATGCAAAAATCAAAACACAACTGATCCTACGACACCCTTAGGTAAGAATAATGCAAATCAGCTGCCAGCTGTAAATTTCGAAGACTGGCAATTTCGTAATGCCGAATATAGTGAGTTTTGAAAATAATTCAAATCTATTTTTATGAAAATTATACTACGTCCTGCTTTCCTCATTTGAACATGCATGACCAATACCAACTATTATAATCTAGCACCTGACAAATTATGTGGAGCAAGGATATTCATCTGATTAAATTGACATGCATAGCACCTTAAATGCATATGACCTTATGAATGACCTTAGTAGTCTATATAAATTAGCACCAATAAAAAAAACTATTGAAGTTTATGTTAGTAAAATTTTGAATTATTAATAACTGATTTATTGTTTTTTTTTTTTTTTTTTTAAGTATTTTACATTATTCTTTCAGTTACCATGTTTTATTTGTACGGTTACCTAAAAAACAGTTAAAAGTGTTTTTTTTATACTTTATGTAAGTACAAAATTTATAAATACTCTAACGGTGTCTTTAATCAAACATTTCCTATTAAAAAAATGTGTCTCCTGATGACTTAAAACAGTCTTTAAAAAATGACAAATTTTAATTAGTCAAAAACAAAAATGTACATACAACTAATACTTATTTCAAACAAATTTATATAATAACAAAAGTATGTTTTTCATTCATAGTGAAGTAGAATGCAGTGTTTATGAACATGACACGCTGCGTGACGTGTTGATATTCAATGCAGGAGCGAGACAGACTGAAGGCGACGGAGCCGAGAGGTGTGCAACTGACAGCTGATTTGATTCCGATTATGAGTTTTTAGCGGGTAATTATAAACACATCTGCGCCATCTACAAACCCAACCGAGAACTGAACTGTTGATTGGTTTGACTCGAAGAATCAATACTTGATTGGATCTAGTTTTGAATATCTTAAGTATTCATTTAGTCTTGTATATCACTAGTTTAAGTTCTGAAATATAAATTGAGTTGCGTTAGTTTAACATAATAATTACTTAATTCAGTCTAAAGTAAATATTCTTATACATATTTATTATAGTAGTTTTTTCAACAATTAATTTAAAATGAACGCCTTTAAGTTTTTAAGCCTGCGAGTAATAAGTAAGTTACAGCAAAAACGAAGCGAGTGTTTTAAATATCTCCCAATCATTTACATGAACCAGAATAAATATAAATAATTTAACTGCATTATAAATTCTTCAAATACGCACGCAGGACATCCCCGAAGAGCAATAATTTTGTTATTAATACAGTGAAGTATTCACTAACAAAGCTGTAGTGGGTTTGAGATCTTCAGTCTTGGGTGGCTACCCAATCATAAATGTCTAGTTTTTAATCCAAGGGTGATACTAGTTTGGAGCTCTTAACTATCCTATACTATAATACGAGGAATATCTGAAGGGATGTGTGTTCCACGATCTCGAAATCTAGCTGTTAGATTTTGCTCAAACTTTGCATTTAAGAGTGTTTTGGCCAAAAAATAAGTTTAGAAACTGACTCAATCCCAGGAAAAATCGAATTTGGTCTAAATTTAAGTTTAAAAATCGTAATTTTTAACATTGGTCTTATGGGTTGCTATTTTGGTAACGAAATAACAACGAAATGTAAACAAAAATAAAGAAACATTAATGTTAAGCAGACTTTTTGAAACAGCTGTTAACTGTGAAGAGGTATTATTGGTTGTTGGTGGAAATATTAAAACTGAATTAAAACCAACGAGCATGGCTCGGTTAACCTGGTACTATTCATAAAATGAAATCACCACAGCTGAGACTATAATCAATAAAGATTTTTAACACTCTTTTTTTTTAACCGTCAATTTTAAACGTGCCAACAAATAAAAGCAAGTATTCTCGTATCAGCTGCTGCAGACGACACTTGAGAAGTTCTGTAGCGCATGGATGGTGTGGAGGGGGTGCTGCGTGGTGGGGGGAGCGCGGTGGAGGGGAGGGGGCATGTCAAGGACACTACACAGCTGACAAGATGGAGCATCTCTGCCGCTGACATCTGATTCCGATCCTGCGTTTGTTTTGAGGCCACCGAAGCGCTCCTTTTGAAACGGTTTTAATTGGATTTATTTGTAAAGTCAGGCTCGTGTATAGGTGTGTGGTTTTTACTGTCACTTTAAAATTGGCATAGGTGGTTTAATGGTTAATAACCATGTGGGGATCGCAAGATGGAGTATTAATTTCGAATCTTTTCACAAATGAGATTCGTTATCAAAACAAACACTTAAAACAGTTTGTTATAACGACAATCACAACATTCAAATCTATTAAACCTAATTTCTGAGCTATTGATCACGTGCACTTAGGGCATTAAACTTGTTTTAACATGTCATTTATAAACTTAATGAAAAAATATGTTAGTTTTACAGTTTGGTGATATTTTTCATAGTATTTGACACAATAGTTTTACGAACTATAATAAGGTGACGGACGACTAAGTGGTTTAAATAGTATATTTTGGTCTCCAAATTAATAATCTTATTCTTGGTTTTCATCATTTGATATGTTTTCTGTTTTTTACACATTATTTACATGCCTACTTTGAAGTTTGACCTTAATAATGACTAGACTAAACACTTAAAGGGTAAAAAGTTTCATTTTTCTATTCTCCTAAAGGACGTTTTTAAAAATATATCAAGATAAATTCCTTGGAAGGAATGATCTTCAAAGACACAGAAGAAAAAACTTTTACTTTTCATTATCTTAAGTCAATGTTAAGCTTATTTAATTGGTGTTGAAATGGTAATATTTTATTTTTATTTCACAAAAAAAACTAATTTTTAAGTAAATCTAGTGTAAAATGGTCAGTTTCATAATGATTTATGGTTTTATAATTTCAAAATGGTATCTGCAAGTTCTTCTCCCCCATTAACCACTGCTGACCTCACACGTATTTTCGTTTACAAATCCGATATTTTTTTTATAAAAACCTTCTAGATGAAAAACTTAACTTTATCAATACATGATTTTTAAGTAGGGCCTTCGTTTTTTTACCGTTCATAATGATAATTTAGTATTGGGTAAATGATTTTGTAAAATTTGTGTTTTATTAGAATGTACCTTTACTGCTACCGAAAGACTCAAATGGAATATTCTTTTTCATCACACTACACCATTATCACATGCTTTCGACCCTCATTTCTAGCAACAAAAAATCATGCTTTTCAGGTCTAGGGCCGAAATTTTTCGGTCCTATTTCCCACTGAATTTAATGGAAACCGGAATCTGATCTTAAGTGGTTGCCTAGCAACCGAAAATACAAGCAGTGCAACCCCCTAGATTGGTTGAGGTTATGTTTTGTTAAATATGGGTAAGTAAAAAATGTGTTTTCATTTGTTTAAAATACGTGCATAGTAGTACGATGAAAATTATAGGTGGTAACTCTGCCAAAAAAGTTTTGCCTACTATCGATGGTTTCAAGTTTTCGACTTCTTCTCGAACTTGAAACACGATCTCGAGGCCGGCAAAACGCCATTTTTGGCCCTTATAACGAAAAATAAGCTTATTGAGTAATCATGTAGATTTATCGTCAATGTTAAGCAATCTGTTATGGCTTCAATATTAATCATATTCATAGTTTCAGTCGATAACTTTATTAGGTGCAAACTCGCATTCTTATATACCTTCTTGTCACCTATAGGCTAATTTGAGAACTACAAACGCTAAGCGAGTGACATTTTAATTCTCAATAGTTTACTCCCTTTCTATGTCTGAACCGTGTTGTGAGAAAGCTATTATACACATGTTTCTTGGTGGATGTATTGTAGAAATCAAGCGCCGGTCCCCTACTAGGGAGCGGCAGACTCAAGCCTGCTGCCGACGACACTCGCGCCGCTGTGGCTGGCAGCTGATTTAATCTCGATTATGAGCCGTCAACAGTAATTACTCTATATTTGTTCCACCTGTCCCGCTAGAAACTTTATCAATCAGTTCACTTAGACCGTATCTTTGGTGCGTTTATTGTTGAGGAATGTGCAAGAAAAATTGAATTTGCATTGTTAACGAATTAAACCGCACATTTGTGAAAAGCAATCGGAGTGAAACAGTTATTTTCATATTTCAAAACTGGTCTAATATTATGCTGCACCTCAAAAATATATTCTCTGTCTGTTTGTTGTCAAGCAGTGACAGACTTTGCATATACAATTACTCCAACTCTTATGAGTATTTTTTAAGTAGCAGATATGAATCTTACTATTATGAGTAGGCTAATATTTATGAGTACTAAGTATTAGTTTTCATAACTAATATGAGTTTAGTTATAAAAATACTTTCAACACCTCTTCAAAATTATAAACTTACTAGGTGTTTCCCGTCACGGTTTCGTCCGTATTTGATTTTATTTTATAGGTTATCAAGTTCGTTCGCTAACTCACTTGATGTCACACTCACCTTATATATCCCTAGAATACCTAAAATAGACTTTTTCACGCTGAATTGAGTTTGTTTCTTAGCAACCAATAAAAACAGATGAAATGGAGATTTCCTGATTTTGTACAAACTATTGCATGCTCTCTGGGTCAGAGCCATTGGAAATATTTGCACCAAACTTCACACAAACCATCCTTGAATAATGCTTAATAATGCCTAAAGTTTCATTACAACCTGTCGAGCGGGATCGGAGTCCATAGGAAACACATATATACATACATAATTCCTCTTTTATAGATATTGATTTTTATAAAATACAATGTTTTAAAACTATAAAAAACTCAAAAAAGTACAATAACAAAATTATTATTCTTTTTTACTAGCAAAGACATGTTTTTGTGTTTACCTTATTAATCGCAGAGTGTCAAGTAATACTTGTCAATGATTTAAACTTGTACATTCAAAGGAGAAGGTAAGACGCGAAGTAATTCATATGAAAAGATTATATGAAAGTAAATATTTTAAGTAAGATGCCTGTATTCGTGTCTAGGTGGACATGAACCTTTCTCTGCAATTTCCATTAAAAATTTATGAAAACATCAACTTTAGTAAATTTTTTGATTGATAAAGAAATCAGTGTGGATATTTTATATATCGCCAAGACATCCGAGGAGCAGCCTGCTGTAGGCCAGGTGGCCCGCACCTGCGTTTTATATTACACCTCGGATCCAACTATACAACTTTCATATCTCCCTGCTTTTTTATATATTCTACAGTAAAAAGAATACATCTTCATTTTGAATGTGCTATCAAATTAGTGAATCTATCAATTTATTTTAAGGTACCGGGTTTTAACGTCAAGCTGCTTTGTACACCATTATTAAGAGCTTAAACTGAATAAAGTGTACATAGATTATTTCAATATTTAGTTAGATCACACTGTATTCAAAATTTATAATTTTGAGAATCATCGCCATAGTTACCGATTGCTTTGGCTTATATGCTGTAGCTACAACAGTTGTGTATGTAGCACTTTTAACACGTTTTTTTTTTTTTTTTTTTTTTATTTGAGAATCATCCTTGAAATTTGTTAATGGTCTTCAGATTTTTTTTCTTTTTACTGACCTGCAGTCCTTATAGCAGGGAAAACCTACGTTTCAACTACTAATAGTTCAAATGCATTACACGATACACCTTTCTTGAATCGCCTCCATCTCTTCACTTATCGCAGAACATGGATGTACAACTAATCTGGTTATAACAGCGGATTCTGTTGGAGTTTTTCTTTCTTTCAACTGATTAATTTCTCAACCGCTGGTATCCAAAAGGTTTGACGATAATGGGCTGTTCCCTTGGCCAATTCTTTATAAAAGTGATATACTCTATGGACAACATAGAATCTCCTTCGGATCTCGTTCCAAAAATCCTGCTAATGTTAATCATTTCTCATAGCAATTCCCTAAAATAACTATGTTTGTTTTTATTCATAACGGAAGAATGATCCATCACACTTAGCAGAACATAACACATAAACTCGAAAACAAAATACTGTATCATCGAAGTTAGAAAAAATCTGTTTGGAAGTGGAACTAAATTACTTAAGAACGGCCGAAACTTTATCAGACTTATCGGAGGCTGCAGGTGACAATCGTAAGGAAAGGGGGAGGGGGGGTCCCTACTCTCAAATGTGGGGGTAGATGTGGTAAAGGACGGTAGCAGATGGGAGGGGCGGTGGAGGGGAGGGGGCATGTCAAGGACACTCCACAGCTGACAAGATGGAGCATCTCTGTCGTTGACATCTGATTCCTTTCCAATTTCGCGTTTGTTTTTTATATTTTGTTAAATACTTGTCAAACTTTTTATCGCATTCTTGACAAAATATAATTCTTTAGTTAAGCTTTTTGGTTTTAAAAACTAAACCGCTCGATACTGTACTAAAAGTTTAAAGTATTGCTTTTCTTTTTTTTACGAGCAAACCAAATAATCGTCATAATATACATTAGGTTACTCTGTTACCTAACAGTCTAACATTAGGTTAGACGACATTGTTTTATTGATTGATTTACATTCAAAATAATCTTTTAAACTATCAGTGAAAACTTTAAATGTAAGACTGAAAATGATCACTGACTTACAACTACAAGGACTCTCTTTAAACAGATATAAACTTGTAAATAATATCAACTTACCAATTAATGTCACTAATAACTTCTTGGTTAGCATCACAAGTGTTGCTAGACGCAAAAGGCTTGGGAGACCTAATTTTAGGTATTCCAGCGATTTCTTATATATAAGGTGAGCGTGACAGCGAGTGAGCGTAGCAAACGAGCTAAACCTGATGGCGAGTGAGCGGAGCGAACGAGCTTAATTACCTATAAAATAAATTCAATCACGGGCGAAACCGTGATGAGAAACAGCTAGTGAACCTATAGAATGGTAAATACTACTGTATCATAAGAAGATTTGTTTAGTAGCCGAATGATAATGTTTTTGTTAAACGTACAACCGCCCAACATGAGAGGTTGCACTGTAACGAGAATATCAGAAATAAATGGTCCAAGTCGATTCACTCAGTTCTTGCTTATATAAAAACACTTTAAATATAGCTTGATCCATAGTTATAGTTTACGAGAACCTGTTCCGGAAATCCACAAGCATGCGTTTCAATTAAAGTGAACAGAAATCTACCAAACTGTAGGATCTGGTGAGCAGTGTGGTGTAGCAGCCGTGTACAATAATTGATCGCCGTTTAGTCGAGCCAGCTGCTACTGCCGCTACAACTGTCTTCGCATCCAGTGTGTATGAGAATGACTTGCATACCACAATCGGGGTTATTAAAAATTTTGGTCAGTATTCAAATGCCAATTTTTATTGCTTACATTGGAAAGATAATCTAAAAATGTTTTGTTTTCATTGGTTTAAGTCATCTTCACCCATGAGCCAGTAGCCCGATGTTGCGCAGTCGGCAATGTAGTCCATGGAGATAGCTCCAAAAAGAGCCATAATATTTCAGTGCTAAATACTGGTCTAAAAGTTTTCACACTGCTTCTACATCAAATGGTATGTACAAAACCGCCGGGAGACACTCTCTCAATAGTCCGGATCACCCCCATATGACGTCATTAAAATGGCGGCCAACCAAATTTGCAGTGTTTTAGTTAAATACTTATTACTACCCACCAAGTCAACCAATTTTGACTTTTAATGTGTCGTTTTGTAGGTATTGAAATTCTGCAACTGTTAATACCCTTAAAATACCCATACTCTTTTTGATGATCGAGTCAAAAATGGTAAGCGATCAAACTTTGCATTAAAATCATATTGCTGAAAACAAAAAAATGCAGTAACTCCCGATCCACTCAACCTTTTGAGGTCTGGTTTGTGGCAAATTGCTCAAAATACAAAGCCCTTCAAAATTATATGTCATATGACGTAGTCCAATGCAGTTTTCCTGACGACCTCTACTAGGGACGTCCCTAAAGGAAGTCTTGGAAAAAACTTCATTGGATTACGTCATATGATACATCATTTTAAAGGGCTTTGCATTCTGAGGAATTTGCCACAAACCCGACCTCAAAAGGTCGAGTATATCGGTAGTTATTGCATTTTTTGTTTTCAGTAATATGATTTTAATTTAAAGTTTGATCGCCTGCCATTTTTTAATCGATCATCCTTTTGAGGCCGGGTTTGCGGCATTGTTCTCTATTCTTCGAGACCGTTAATTTGATGTATATATTGACCTATGCTTACATTTAAGATTTTCTTCTGACTCCTTGTGGACCGTCCCTCCGGACTATTGAGAGAGTGTCTCCCGGCGGTTTTGTAGATACCATTTGATGTAGAAGTAGCGTAAAAAACTTTTAGACCAGTATTCAGCTCTGAAATATTTTTTGCTATCTCCACGGACTATTGTACACGGCTGCTACACCACGCGGTTGAGATCTGGCATTTTAACTTGTTAACTTAAAAAATTGTTAAATGCTAGTGCTAAAGTTCCTCACAATAGAAAAATGTAGATATACATTAATTTGGGACGGTGTTATAACTTCTAGAGACCTCAAAACGAACAAGAAACATGATCTCATCCATCTTACTAATTCCGTAAGGATTTTCTTGTGAGCAGAAAAACTCTTTTATTTATGACCCGATTTTGATGATTGAGGTGTCAAATTAAAGGGAATTCTCTGTAGACGTCATGGCATAATTTTTGTCACCCTCAGTTCAATGTGCTTCGTCCCAATGTATTTTAAGTATAAGACCAAATTTAGTAATTTTACCCAATTGCCTTGATTTTACCTAAAATATGATTAATTTCATGAAAACAAACAGCTGTCTCCATAAAAATAACCTGTCTCCCTTCTGTCAATTTAATTTATTTAGTTTTTTGTTTACATCAGTTTACATTCAAATTCAAATACAACGAGGACTGACGAAATGGGATGGTGTTTATTATCATGCAGTTTTCATTCAAAGTATTAGGGAGCGACAATTAGTTTATTTAATTGACTTTAATTTAATTTATGATTTTATTTTATTTTTTTATTTTATACAAGTTCCACACCATCTGCCTAGCGCTCAGA